>CM051831.1:0-100000 GCA_028451465.1 Erethizon dorsatum | reverse complement strand
GATACAAAAAGGGTTGGGGATGTAGTTCATTGTCAAGGTCCTGGGTTCAGTCCCTAGTACCACACACATACACACACACAAGACAAAATGTCAACTCTACATACTTTAAACTTATGTTTTAGTATTTCAACTTAACCTAGAAATGACTCAGACATTTAATACATATTTTTAATTTAACATAACTTTAAGATTTTAAGTCACCAAAAGGAATTTTGAAACTATTTTAAGTACATATAGTCTGTGAAGCCAAATTAATTTGAAAAGTTTGATGAACTTTTACTTCATTTGCATTTACCTAACTTACTTTTTTTTTATGGCGCTAAGGATTGAACTCCGGGCTTTGTGCATGCTAAACACATGCTCTACCACTCAGTTATATCTCCAGCCCTAATTTACTTGTTCTTAACAATTATGCTTGAATTTCTCATGAAAAATTCCATGAGACACTAAGCAAAGCTTGCCACTGAAGGAGTTTGCAAAATGCTGTCCTAAAATCTGCTGCCTTGGTACATTAATCGTTCTGAGAGGAGGGCATTTGGAAATTAGCAGATATATGGAGAGGCTTTCTTTGGACACCCTTTCTGGCCAAAGGCAGATGCTCCCAAGGCCCCACCATCGTCTGTTCTTCCTCTTACCCCATCATCTCGTGCTGCTGTGTTTCTGTTCACAAATCAGTTAAGATTGAAAAATATCTCAGAAGCTGAGAAGCTAAAAAGTTAAACGTGGTTCTTTCCTTTTTTTTGTGATTGTCATATATCAAGCAATTCTTTTTTACTGCACATTTTGCTTTTATAATTTATGGGTTTATGGTATTAAACATTAGTGACTACACAGACTTGTGTGACCAGTAGCCCAGGAAAAACTAACAATTATGAAAACATTCCTATTCTTTTTTATTTTTAATTTAATTTTATTTTTTTTCAGACAGGGTCTCCCTGTGTAGTTCAGACTGGCCTGGAACTCGCAGTGATCCTCCTGCCTCAGCCTCCCAAGTGCTGGGATTACAGGCATGCACCACCACACCTGGCTCCTATTCTTTTTTTTTTTTTTTTTTTGTGGGTACCGGGGGGTCGACCTCAGGACCTCGCGCGCCAGTAGGCGCCCGTGCCACTGAGCGATATCACCGGCCCCTTTTTCGTATGTGGGTTCCGGGAGTCGAACTCGGGCCCTCGCGCTTGCTGGGCAGGCGCTTAAGCCACTGAGCCATCTCACCGGCCCATCCTATTCTTTTTTAAATAACAACTTAAGTAATACTTTTATTTACCAGATCTACCTAAACCTAATTGTGAAATTAGGGGAAAAACATATTTTGGTCAGTTTTTCTATTTCTGAGTTTTAGGAGTAATTTGTGAGTGCTCATTTATCCCTAGGCTAATTTGAATAAAACTAGCCTAAAGGATTTTTATCAGTTTAGTAATACCATCCAAAAAAATCACAAACCCATAACATTTATACAGAAATATCCATTAAACACATGCGTGGGGGACGTGGCTCAGTGGTAGAGGACTGGCTCAGTGTATGCACAAGCACTTGGGTTCAATACCCAGGGCTGGGGAAAAAAAAAAAAAAAAGCAGCTGGAATAGGCTAGATTTATTGGACTCCTGTAAGACAAACAAAACCTCCGAATGGGCTGTGAACTCAGTAACAGATTTGTCTTCTGTCTGCATGTCTGATTGACTGACCAATCAGTGTGGGTGGGAAGCACCAGGAATGGCTTTCAACAGATTATCCGTGGGTTTTATCCTCACAGTGATACCCCAGGTCCTCTCCATTTGACATGAGCTCTGGGGGACCCATGAGTGAGATGGAAAAAGCATTTTCTATGTGAACTGGGATACCTTTTATTATTGCATTGAGCTCAAGATTAAAAAAAAAATTTGGTACTGGGGATTGAGCCTCATTCATGCTAGTGCTTTACTACTGAGCTACATCCCTAGCCCTCATGTGGGTCTTCATCATTTCTAATACCACATCTGATAAAATGCAAACTTAAGCATATTTACATTTTAAAGAGTGTGAGTATTGAATGGGGGATGGGTACCACTCTGTCAGGAGGGGCAAGGGGGAAATTTTGTGAAGTATTTGTAGAAATACGAGAAAGACAATGCTCCTTATTGGTTAGTGGTTTCTGCTTGGTACAGTTTCTAGTGTCAGCTTACTGTTCACATTAGGCTTTGGTCTGCTCAGTAGTGCAATGGCAGGCAGAAACACTGAAACGACCCCCGGGATTTGGAGGCCGATTTATTTACGTCGACGGGCACTGATCGGGATCATTCCCAGAGTATCAGGCCCTGATCTCTGTGGTCTAGGGCTTATACGAGATAAGCAAGCAGGAAGTGCAGAGGCAGAACGGCTCCTCAGTTGGGGATTGGTTTATGCAGTGTGCGTCACAGTGACCAGCTGTGCATCACAGTGACCGGCCGTTTGGGAGCAACCGGAAGTGGAACAGGAACTGTTACCTAGGCAACTAACAAACTGAAGTATACTGGGGGGGTGGGGAGCATTTTCTGCTACAGTAGGAACTTCAAGTGCCAGAGCCATCCCCATTGAATGGCTTCCCAATTAGAATTTTTCCTACTATCTCTTATGTTTTAGGAGTTTTATGGGTTTAGCTTTTATATTTAGGTCATTGATCCATTTTATTTTTTTATTTTTTTTGTACCGGGAATTGAACTCAGGACCTCACGCTTGCCAGGCAGGTTCTGGGCTGCTGAGCTATATCCCTGGCTCAATCAATCCATTTTAAATGATTTTTTTTCTTTGAGACAGGGTCTTGCTGTGTAGCCCAGGCTGGCCTTGAACTCACTATTAAGCCCAAGTTGGGCTCAAACTTGTGGCAATCCTTCTGCCTCAGTCTCCCTGGTGCTGGGATTACAGGTGTGCACCGCCATGCCTGGTGTTTGTTAGTTTTGTTTTCTTGGTAGATTCTTTGTGATTTTCTATGTATAGGATCATGCCATTGGCAAATAGTCATAGCTTTACTTCTTCCTTCCCAATTTGGATGCTTTCTTTTGTTTTTCTTACTAAATTGCTCTGGCTAGAACTTCTGGTACAATATTGAATCACAGTAGTGAAAGTGGTATCCTTGCATTGCTCTTGATCTTAGGGGAAAAGTTTCAGTCTTTCACTACTGAGTGTGATGTTAGCTATGGGTTTTTAACAGATATTCCTTATGTTGAGGAAGTTTCCCTCTGTTACTAGTGGTCTGAAGGTATTTATTTATTTTTTACATCATGAAAGGATGTTGGATTACAGCAAATGTTCTTTCTTGATGTGATGTCTTACATTGATTTAGTGGTCTCTAGATTTCTTTCCTTGTAATGTCTTTATCTGGCTTTGGCATCAGAGTAATATTGAACTCATAGAATGAGTTATTTTGTTTTTTGGAACAGTTTGAGAAAGATTGATGTTAATTCTTTAAATGTTAGTAAAATTCACAACGATGCCATCTGGTGGTGGATTTTTGTTCGGAGGTTTGTGATTTCTGAATCAGTTTTTTTGCTTGTCATAGGTCTGTTTAGATTTTCTGCTTCTTCTTAAGTCTGTTTTGGTAATTTGGGTTTTTCTAGGAATCTGTCCATCTCATCTACCTTATCTAATTTGTTGGCACACAGTCGTTTATAGCATTATTTTATAATCCTTTTTTATTTTTGAAAGATTGGTAGTAATGCCCCAAAAATCATTTCTAATTTTAGCTGGTTTTGTTCATCTTCTTTCTTTTTTAGTTTAGGAAAAGGTTTAATAATTTTGTTGGTATTTAAAAAGCTTTTCATTTTATTGATTTTAGGTTTTTCTACTTTCTATTTTGTTTATCTCTGCTCTACTCTTGCTTTGCTAATTGTCCTTTCTGCTAGTTAGATTTGCTCTTTTTTTAGTTCTTTAAAGTGTGCAATTCAGTTTTTTTCTCACTACTGAGGATTGAATTTAGGGCCTTCACACTGAGCCACATCCACAGTCCTTTTTTTCTTTTTATTAATTTAAGACAGAGTCTCATTAAGTCACGAAATTGTTGGCCTAGAGCTTGCCATCCTTCTGTCTCAGTCTCTCAGAGAGTACTGGGATTATAAGTGTGTACCACCATTCCCAGCTTTGGTTATTCACTAGAGAGATATTTCTCTTTCTCTTCCTCTCTCTCCCTCCCCATATATATGTGCTGCCGAGCTACAGCCCCTACTCTTTCTTTTTTTTGGTACTGGGACTTGAACTCAGGACCTTGCACTTGCCAGGCAGGCGCTTGTGCCACTGAGCTAAATCCCTGGCCCCCCTACTCTTTCTTTCTTTTCTTTTTTTTTTAATGTGGGTACCAGGAGTCGAACTCAGGACCTTGCGCTTGCCAGCAGGCGCTTGTGCTGCTGAGCGATATCACTGGCCCTTTGTTTCCTTTATGTGGGTACCGGGAGTCGAACTCAGGACCTTGCACTTGCCAGGCAGGCGCTTATGCCGCTGAGCTATCTCACAGGCCCTCCCCTACTCTTTCTTAAATGTAGGTGTTTACCACTATAAATTTATCTCTTAGTACTGCTTTTGCTGCACACTGTAACCTTTTTTTTTCTTTTTTTATGTGGGTACCAGGAGTCGAACCCAGGACCTCGCGCTTGTCAGCAGGCGCTTGTGCCATTGAGCAATATCACCGGCCCCTTTTTTTCCTTTATGTGGGTACCAGGAGTCGAACTCAGGACCTTGCACTTGCCAGGCAGGTGCTTACGCAGCTGAGTCATCTCACTGGCCCCACACTGTAACTTTTGTTAGCCTGAGTTTTCACTTTCATGTGTCTCAAAAGGTTTTATTTTCCTTCTGATTTTTTGACACATTGATTAACAGTGTGGTGTTTAATTTTTGTTTCATTAGATTGTGTTGAAGAAGATACTTTGTATGATTTTAGTCCTTTTAAATATATTGAGACTTGTTTAGGTTGGCGGACATACGGTCTATGTGGAGAATGTTCATGTGCACTTCAGGAAAATTCTCCAGTATATTCTGCTATTGTTGGGTGAATGTTCTATGTGTCTGTTAAGTCTGATGGGTTTTAGCCTCCTGTGTCCTTATCGATCATTTCCATTATTGAAAACAGAGTACTGAAGTCTCTAGCTGTTAGTGGAACTACCTATCTCTCTGTCTTCAAAGATGTTGATGTTTATTTTATACATTTTTGTATTATAGTTGGTGGACATATGTTGATAATTGTTATCTTCGTGATGAGTTGCCTCATTAATGTATAACGTCCTTCTCTGTCTTTAGTTACATCTTTTATTTTAAAGTCTATTTTGTCATATTAACATAACCACCAGCTTTCTTTTGGTTACTGCTTACATTTCTTCTCTTTTTTTAGACAGGATCTCACTATGTAGTTCAGGCTGGCCTTGAACTCGCAGTGATCCTCCTGCCTCAGCCTCCCAAGTGCTGGGATTACAGGTGTGTGCCACCACACCTGGCTATGAGATATATTTTTAAGAAGTCTTTTAATTCTCAAGCTGTTTATGTCTCAGGATCAAAAATGATTTTCTTGTAAATAACATATATATAGTTTGGCTCATATTTTTTGGCTTACCCTCTGCTTTTTAAATAAAGTTTTATGGGAGCACAGACACACAGACACATGTGCTTGTATGTTGCCTGTGGCTGTTTTCATGCTGCAGAATTTTCATGTGGCAGAGTTGAGTCATCTCAATGGAGACTATAAGGTAGCAAATCTTGAAACAGTTGCCTATGATTCTTTACAGGAAAAGTTTGCTGACCCCCAGGTCTTTTTCAGTTTCCCTGGCTATAGTTAACTGTAAATGGCCTTGCACAGCAGTAGTCTGGTGAAATTTGTCACATGTAGCCTATTTTGTGTCTCCTGAAGCTTGTGAATTGGGCAATTCTGATGTCAGATATGGGTGCCTCTGAGGCCTTGTCTGGCTGAGAGGAAGGGCAGCATCTGCTCCTGAAGCCAGTGTTACAGACAAGGTGATGAGATTGTCCCTTGATGGTGGCTTCAGTCACAGGGTGGCCAGCTGACCTTGTCTGCTGGGATTGAGGCAGGTCCTAGAACATAGGATTTTAGTTTTAAAATCTGGAAAGCCTGGGTAGACTGGGACAGCTAGTCACTCAGCAGGCTCTTGAGTCTCACCTGTGCCCCTCCACCCCAGTACCATTCAGGGAAACTCCAAGCTACGCAAAGCGGCGGCGCCTGGCTGGCCCCAGTGGCTTGGCATCCCCTCGGCCTCTGCAGCGCTCAGCCAGTGATATCAACCTGAAGGGTGAGGCACAGCCAGCAGCCTCTCCTGGGCCCTCGCTGCGAAGTCTTCCCCACCAGCTGTTGCTCCAGCGGCTGCAGGAAGAGAAGGATCGTGACCGGGATGGTGACCAGGAGAATGCTGGTGGCCCTTCAGCAGGCAGGGGAAGCCAGAGCAAGATCAGGTAGGAGGGGCTGGGAGACTCCTAGAGGCCAGAGTGCAGCCCAGCCCAGGCTGGGTCAGAGACCTGTCCAGACACAGAGCCAGGTCAGCTCACCTAGGCCTAGGTGTTGGGGCTTGTGAAAGGCTCCCTTTCTGCACCTGGTCACTGCCCTGTGCTGTCTTCAGCGTTGGTGTCTCTGCCTACCCTTGCTGGTCTCTGAGGCTGTATGTCCTGCCTCAAGTCAAAGTTCCTGGAAGCATTTGCTGCTAGGCTTCCTAAGGGTTGAGTGGCCCTGTGGCTGACAGAACATATCCTGGGATGTTGCTGTTTCCCACAAGGTGCTCCTGAGTCGGAGCCACAGTTCCCTTCATTTGTCTGAATGTCCTGTGAGCAGACGGAAGACAAAGACCCGCTGTGTCAGGGATATCTGCTCTGTGGGGATGGCAGATTCTTTCTTTTCCCCACAATTTCAGGTGCTTGGTATGCCAGATGTGGCGGTAACACCAGGACATGGACAGCTAAACCCAGGGCTAAGCAGCAGTTAGGGGGACGGTGACCCATATTAGGGGGCTGCCCTGCGAGTGGACGGGTCACACGTGGTCAAAGGACAGCCCATGGCCTTTGTGCGTGGTGCGGGGCAGGGCGGCTCACTGGTGCTCCCTGTTGGCCGAGCCTGGCCTGGCTTCTGGAGGCCCAGACATGGGGTCTGCAGAGTCGCCCCAGCATCCCCAGCCTGGCCCCTAGAGCGGCAAGATGGGAGAGTCTGTTACCTAATCCTTGGTGGGATAGTCATGATTGGAGTAGTTTAGTTTTGGGCAACAGCGTGGTGAAGGGCCTGGAGCAGGGAGGGGAGGAGCCCACCCAGGTGACTGGAATGTGGCAAAAGCCGTGTACCAGAAGCCTGGCCATTGGCTGAGCGTGGGAATTTAACTTGTCTGGGTACCAGGGAGCCAGCGCGTGCCCAGGTCCGAGCAGGGGGCGGCGTGGAGAGGGCATGGGCAGCAGGAGCGGGTGTCCAGGGCGAGGGGACACAGGCCTGGAGGGAGGGGACGGGGTTAGCAGTCACTGCGTGGGGCCGAGCTGGGCCCAGAAGCCCGCCGCACCCCGCCCTCCCGAGCGCCCCGTCCTACCGGACGCCTCCGCCCCGCCCCCCGCGGCCGCAGCCCGGGGTCCGCGCCGCCCGCCGCCCGCCCGCAGAGGGAGGAGCCGGCGCGGAGGCGGGGCCGGCGGCCGCGGCATGGAGCGAGCCCGGCGCGCCCGGGAGCGCAGCCCCGCGGCCCCGGAGCCCTGAGCGGGCGCAGCGCGTGCTGGCGGGAGCGGGCCGGGCGCGGCGGCGCGGCCCATGGAGCGGCCCCGGGCCGGGCCCCCGGCGGGCGGGCGGGCGGCGGGCGGCGGGCAGCGGGCGCTGCGGCCGTGGCTGCGGTGAGGCGGGCGGCGGGCCCGGGCCGCGCGCCATGGAGGCCCCGGGCGCCGGCTTCGCGTGCCCGCTGCCCCCCGGCATCGCGTCCGTCACCTACGTGTTCGTCTACAGCCCGAGCGGGCCCGGCGGCCCCGGCCCCGCGTCCCCCGCGCCCCCCCGCGCCGCCGCCCCGGGGCCCGAAGCGGAAACTTTACAGTGCCGTCCCCGGCCGCAAGTTCATCGCTGTGAAGGCGCACAGCCCGCAGGGCGAGGGCGAGATCCCGCTGCACCGCGGCGAGGCCGTGAAGGGTGAGGGGCGCGGGGGGCGGGGCCGGGGCCGGCGGTGCAGCTCGCGGGTATCACACTGGGGCATTTCTGTGTCACGATGGGGGCTGAGTCTCTGGGGTCTCCGTGGAAAGACCCCATCTCACTGCAGCACTTCCTTCGCTGTGGGGTTCCTGTGTCACTTTTGGGGCGTCTTCCCTGGAAATCCTCGAGATGTGTGGGGCCTTTGCCATCGTGGGAGGGGGCTGTGGACTGTGGGTGTCTGTGTGCTGTGCATGTTCCTGTTTTGGGGTCTGCCTGCTTTGTGCGGCACAAGTCTTCCTGTGTGCGGGATCCTGTCTTCCCCTGCCCTATGTCCATAGGGGCCTGAGGTAGCAGCAGCCCTGAGGATCAGCACTCCTGGTACATCATGTGGCTCAGTCTGCTGGTCATAGCACAGTGACCCTGAGCTCTTGGTAGTGACTCCTGGGTAGCAGAGCCAGGAAGGTAGAGGGACAATGGTCACCGAGGCAGAATCAGGAGTGGCCCCTGCTTCTGCCTTCTGTCCTCAAGTGTGTCCATCTGCATGCCTGTCCCCCACATGCCCATCCTGTGCCGAGCCCATCTGTTTGTTCCTGTCTCTTGTGTGGATCCCAAAATCTCCCCAGGGGAAAAGCCAAGAGGCTCTGGGAAGGGAAGGGAAGCAAGGGTGAAAAGTGTGGGCAGAACCTGAGCCTGCAGTGTGGAGAGGCAGGGGTCCCCAGCTCTGCCCTCCCCTGATAGTCTGCCTGGTTTCTGTCCTCTAGTGCTCAGCATTGGGGAAGGCGGATTCTGGGAGGGGACCGTGAAGGGCCGCACAGGCTGGTTCCCCGCAGACTGTGTGGAAGAGGTGCAGATGCGACAGTATGACACCCGGCATGGTGAGTGACCCTAGGTCCCTCAGCAGCTTCTGAGGGTGCCATCCCTCCAGCTCCCCTTTGGTCTCCTTCGTGATAAATCTGAATGTTCACAGAGAAAAGAGAAGTAAACTCACGCACATCCAAAGTAGATGCAAACTTGTCTACACAGTGCAGGTATGGTGTGTGCATATGTGTTTAGGAACACACATACATCTAACTTGACACTTCACAAGCAGTAACCATACCTGCAACAGGCCTGCAGGAAGTACATGCTGGTCAGCAATCCCACACGTGACTCCCAGGCACTCTAACTGCACCTTCGGCACAGTCCTCACAGAAATACCAGGTGTTTGGAGCTTGCGATTCATGTGTGGCTGGTAGACCGGTAAGGAGGTCAGTGTGAGAAAAGAGGCGTTTTTCCAAAGTGGACAGATTGTCCAAGTGGGCAGAGCAGGAGGCCTGGCCCAGCCAAGAGGAAATGAGGTCAGTTGGGCCCCAAGGGGCGGTTGTGGGTACCCTAAAGCTGGCGTGGTCTGAGGGCAGCTGCTAGACATAGCTGCCCTCCTTAGCCAGCAAGAGGACTTAAAGGTGAAGGCCACAGCTCCAGTGCCAGACACCTGGCCTTCCAGGAAGGACTCCTCTGGATGCTGGGGTCTGAGGGGTCCTGCTGGTAGAAATGGGCTGGTCCTTGGGAATCTGCAGAATGAGTTGGTTGTTGTTCTTGGATAGATGCTTGCAGTGGGCCCTCAGGGGTCCTAGGAGGCCTCAGACCTATGAGTGTCACTTCTGTCCTGGAGAGCTGGGGAGTAAGTTGAATGCGTCCTGAGTGGTGGTCACTGGAGGTCATCGGTGGTGAGTCTGGACTGAGGAACATGTGTCCCTCCATTTGCACGTGGAAGTCTTGGGTCAGGGTTGCTGTGTTCCTCTCCCTGGGTTACGGACTTCCCAGTGGAGCCCAACCCCTGCCCATGACTCTTGCCCCGTGCTGACCTTGAGGAGCCTAGGCTGGCAGGAGCTGCTTACACCCTGCTGCTCTCTGCTTCACTGTGATGGCTCCCCTGGTGGCTTGGAGGTGGAAGGGACAGACTCCCTTGTTCCTGTGGATGTAGATGGAATCGGGTCCAGGAGGAAATCGGTTTTGGAGGTTTGGGCCCTAGGAGTGAGAGGGGGGTGCTGCAACCTGTTGAATAGGAGCCAGTCCTGTGCTCCCTCACACCCTGGTTAACAAAGGTTCTGGTTTTGGAACTGTGGATCCAGAGATATTTGGACTGCAGTCTGAAGCTGAGGAGGAGGGAGGGAAGTTTGGGCTGGAGCAGATGCTTGTTATATTTGTCCCATGCCGGGCCTTTGGCTGGCTTTACAGAGGCCTGGCTTGGAAGCTGAAGGGGAGCAGGCAGCCTAGTGGCTGCAGTGGGTGTGCTGTGTGCTGCTGTGCAGAGGCTGTGTGCAGTGAAGTGCCCTGGGCTGGCCTGAAGTAATCAGAAGGCTTTGAAGTAGAGGCATCCTTTGGACTGAGTCCTCTGGGTGTTCCACAGATGGGGTGCCCATGTTGATTGTTTTTACAGTATTAGGGATTGAACTCAGGGCCTTCAGACTTCGCACCAAACCCTCTTTTTTAATTTTTATTTTGAGACAGAGTGTCACTAAGTCACTAAATTGTCTAGGCCGGGCTCAAACTTGCCATCCTCCTGCCTCAGCCTCCCAGAGTGCTAGGATTATGTGTGTGCCGCTGCTCCTAGCTTGGGATGTCCATGTTTGGAGGTGTCCAGCACAGTGTTCTAGAGCTACACATGTCAGCACCTCTCACGTCTGAGCGGTCCCAGGAGCCTAGCGGTTTTAAGAAGTGATTGATGTAGCCCAGCAGTCCTGGGAGGTGGGGATGTTTGCTAATAGTCCATTTCTAGAGGATCCCTTGGCCCCGAGAGGCAGGATCTTGTTAGATTGGCAGTCGGCTTTGTGAGGGGCAGTGAGGCTAGAGTGGGAGTGTGGGGCTGGTCAGGTATCCATGGAGTGAAGGGTAAGGGTGGCATTGTGGCGGGAGCTGACCTGGCTGGGGCTGCTTGATCTGCAGATCTCTTAAGTTCAGGGTCAAAATCTGGGCAGAGCAGAGCAGAGAGGTAGGTAGGGTAGGCCAAGGCCATGGAGAAGGGAGAGGGGCACAGTAGCCATCCTGGGAGTGGTAGAGCTGGAGGCCTCCAGGCAGTTGCAGGGCTCCTAGGTACAGCTAGAGTGTGTGATTGAGGGGAGCAGGCATCAGAGGCTCCTGGACAGATGGAGGCTCTGTGGGTGCACAGAGGGCAAGGGGTTTGGGGAGGCTGCCTTCAGGGGGCCAGGAGGAGCAATCATGGCCTCTGCCATCAGCTGCATGCTTGGTCAGCACTCTGGGCAGAATCTCCCCCTTGGGACTCAGGCTGGGCTTTGCCTGAGGTTAGAGGGCAGCCCAGCCTCAGGAACCTGCTTCCAGCAGTCTCATATTTAAGAAAAGATCAGATTCAAGGACTGGAATGGCAATAGAGAAGGACTTAAAGGCCAAGGAGGGCACACTGTGCTGAGGTGCATGGGCCAGGCTGGTGTCCAGGGTCAGTACCTGTTGTGGGACCAGGGCACAGTCCTGGGCACTAAGTGAGCAGGACAGAGTTGAGCTGCGATGGGAGGAAATGGGGGTGCAGTTTGTGCAGGGACCCCATGGCCCATTGTGTCAGGATCCTCACTGTCCCTCCCTCCCTCCATCCCTTCTTCCCAGTTGATCCTTGCTTGGGGGCTGGTGCTGGGCATTTTCCCTTGAGCTAGATCTTATATGGCTGATTAATAAAACTAGAAAATGAATTTGTGTTGTATAATAAATACATTTATTTGGTTGACAAATTTAAAAACAAGAGGCTAGTGAATGCAAATTTGGGGTTCTTCTGCAGGCAGGAACTGTGAGCATTTATGTGACTGGGCTGATCTGGAGAGGCTGTGGTGGAGGCCAGGGTGGGGGTTGAAGCCCTGTCTTCGTGATGATGATGCCTAGTCTGTGCTGGCCTTGGAACAGCAGGAAGGTGGGGGTGGGTGTGTCACCAGGGGCCCCAGCCCCAGCCAGCTGATGCTCACTTGCAAGGGCCAGGATGATGAGAAGATAGGCTATCAGAACCCAGGGACCCTGCCAAGGAACTCTTGCTGCTCTGTAAGAGGCTAAAAGGGAACAGTTGCCTACCTTCCTGAGAATTACACACCCTCATGGCAGGACCTGAAGTCTAAACCAGGGCTTCTCTTGATGTTCGTGTCTTCTGGTGTAAATAGTAACTCTTTCTTCCTCTCATCCAGCCACTGCTCTATCTCTGTCTGTATTACCTTTGACACACTCACTCATCCCACCACCCATCTACTCATCCAGCAGCCCACTCAGTTCAATCATTCATTCAGCCCATTCATTCATTCATTCATTCATCCATCTGCCTACCACCCACCCAGTTCATCTGTCCATGTATTGGTCCATCCATCTACCAACCAAATCCATGTATTGGTCTATCCATTATCCATCCATCCATCCATCCATCCATCCATCCATCCATCCATATACTGATTCACTCATATATCTATCAACACTTTGGTCCATCCGATTACCTTTTTTTTGAGACAGAGTCTCACTATATAGTGCAGGCTGGCTTTGAACTCATGTTGATCCTCCTGCCTCAGTCTCCCGAGTGCTGGAATTACAGGCATGCACCACCATGCCCAGCTTCCATTTACCCTTTAATATTCTTTCCATCTCAGCCCACCCATCCTTTTGTCCATGCAGCATAAGTCTAGCCACCCACCTGGCCGGTTGTACACTATCTTCCTTGCCTGTTATATACCAGGTACTATGCTGGGCCTGGGACCACAGAGATAATAAGATGAGATCTTTTCTTTTAAGGAGCTCACAGTTAGGGGACAGATCATAAAAACTAGTAGTCTCCCTCTGATTGCCTTTGTTCCCACTCTGTCTTGGCTCCTTTTGCTCCAGTTGGACGGGTGCCACACCATCCCTCAAATACCCCAGGCCAGCGCCCACCGTGTGGGCTTCACCCTGACCACCCACTCCTGGATACCCCTGTACCCTCATATCCACAGGCCTCTCCCTCATGGGCCTTTGCTAAGCTCCCTGTGCTGGTGAAGCCTTTGTGTGACCCCCTAGAACTGTACTTCTCCTGCACACTTGCTCTAATCACTTATCCCTTAAGTGCCTGCCAGCATTTGGCATGTTATGTGTTTACTCTCTCTTTATCCTATTTCTTAGCATAGTTTATTAACTCCACGAGGCAGAGACTTTGTTCTCTACTACATTTTCAGAACCTAAAACAAACAATGCCTGGTATATAGTAGGAGCTCAGTAAATACCTATGGAAATAAAAAACAAATTCCGAGAAATGCTACAGTCAGAGAGTACCTTTGGGGAGCAGAGTGGAGTGTGCAGAGCCTGAGGGGCAGGACCTGGTCGCTTGGGTCATGGCTGAGCATGGGACAGCAAGGCTCAGGTGGGGCAGCAAACAGACCCTGGCCAGCTTTGTAGTGGCCACGAGGGACTTTGAGGTTAATGGACAGATGGGGACAAATTCTGTGGGATGTGGTGAAGTCAGGGAAGGGGACTCAGTGCAGGTCTGCAGCAGGGACCTGAGTGCATGTCAGTGAAGACACAGTGCACTGTGTGGCAGAGAGCAATGTGCTATGCATCAGTGAGGGTTACACATACAGGGAACTCACAAGCATGAGGACAGCACGTTCGTATACTGCGGGTCATAGACATACACAGTGTGGACACAGCATCGAACCTGGACTGTGAAGTTCACACACATGGGTATGTGTGCACTCTCTTACACATGGCTTAGGGGTTTGCTGGCTGGGTGGTGCTGGCCATGTTTGGTCTCCTGTGTTCAGCTGCATGCTCCTCCAGAGAGGTGAGCTGTGGTTGCTGCCCCTCTTGGGGCCTGACTCTCAGAGGGTAGGATTTGCTGCATGGTCCCCAGCCTTCCTGCATTAGGATCTGTGGACCCAGGAACCCAGGATTTGGGGCCCCCACCTCCATCTGTATACAGCCAGGCCAAGGGTGTGTGTGAAACCAGCACAGCTGAGAGCAGTGTAGCAAGCTGGAGGCTATAGGCATTCCTCAGCTCCTGATACTTCCTCCAGAAACCCGGGAGGACCGGACGAAGCGGCTTTTCCGCCACTACACAGTGGGCTCCTATGACAGCCTCACTTCACACAGGTACCGGCAGGTGGGACAGGGTGTGGACTCACAGGGGCATGGGCTGGGTCTGTGGATGTGGGGTGGATGTCTGAAGAGGGAGGCCAGGGTGTGAAGAGGTTGGAGGAGGGTGAGGAGAGGGTGTCAGCCACCTCTGTCTTCTGCTGTCACTGGGGTGGCCTGTGCTGTTGGACCCTGTGGGGTCAGCCTGCCACGCTCCCTACAGGGCTGGCCTTACCCTCCCTGCTTTCCTCCATCAGCGATTATGTCATTGATGACAAGGTGGCTGTCCTGCAGAAACGGGACCACGAGGGCTTTGGCTTCGTGCTCCGGGGTGCCAAAGGTAATGGTGTGGTGCTGTGGAGGCGAAGTGCATGCTGGGTGTCTTCTGTGCCTCACCTCTGCCCCTCCCCTTCTGGCCCTGCCCATTGTCCTCTGTTGCTGTCACTGTCTGGGTTTGGAGTCCTAGCTCAAGGCAATTCCCTTGCTTCTGTTTCCCCTCCCTGGTGTGGGGAGCCTGGCAAGAGTAGGGGCCTTCCTGGTGGGGGTGAGGGAGAGTCTTCAAGGGATGTGTGCTGGGTTCCCGGCTGGTGTTCTACCTGCCACCCGCCCAGCCTAGGTCACGCCCTGACCTGAGCCCCAGCCACACTGGTGAAGAGCCCTCCTGCTTGCCTTTGCAGCAGAGACCCCCATTGAGGAGTTCACACCCACACCGGCCTTCCCTGCGCTCCAGTACCTTGAGTCTGTGGATGTGGAGGGGGTGGCCTGGAGGGCTGGGCTGCGAACTGGAGACTTCCTCATTGAGGTGAGGCCCATCCTGACCTTTGTGGCCTGGCAGGGTGCTGACTCCTGAGCCCTGGGCAGCATACCTGGGCGCCCCTCCCAGCTGCTTCTCTGTCTCAGGTGAACGGGGTGAATGTGGTGAAGGTTGGACACAAGCAGGTGGTAGCTCTGATCCGCCAGGGTGGCAACCGCCTGGTCATGAAGGTCGTGTCTGTGACAAGGAAGCCAGAGGAGGATGGGGCTCGGCGCAGAGGTGAGGGCTCAGGCTTTGGGGTTTTGCTGACTCTCCCCTTTGCTCCTGACCTTAGCCCTTTAAACTTAGAGCCACATTTCTGTCCCTGTCCCTGACACCACACTGCTGAGATCAGATTCCTGAACCTAGACAAAATGCCCTAATTCCCAGCCCAGGTTGCTACTGGTCCCTGGTATTAGACACCCCTGACCCTTTGCCAGGCCTCTGATCCCTGACCCCAGGTACCCTTCCTCAGATTCCCGCCCCCTCCTTCCACGTCCTCCCCAGCCCCTGGCGTGGCAGAGTCCTCCTTCCCGACACCACCAGCAGCTGCCTGGAGGCCGGGGTTGCCATGGCAACTGTGAGGTTGACGCTGCTGCTTATTGTCGGAGGGAAGGGGGAGGCGGCACCTGAGGGAAGAGGAAAAGCGTCTTCTCCCCGCGCCGTGCTGAACAGCCTGGGCCCAGGAGGCTTTGCCGCTGGCCCAGCCCAGCCAGGCCTGTGGGTTGGCTGGCCACACCCTGGTTCCCCAAGGGGCAGTGATCGGTCAGCTCCCTGGGGGTGGTCCTGGAGCAGCAGCAGCTGGCCTGGCAGGAGACCCTCCCAGCCCCCACCCCATGGCTTCAGTGCCCCCTTGCCAGGCCCTTAGAGCCTGCAGGGTGGACACTAAGTCTAGAGCCAGTCAGCACTCTGACCCCTACCAGCACCAGTTGACCACCTTCTGAGGCCCAGGCTCTGGGGGTCACAGGGGTCCCAAGGGCCCCAGAGGCCCCCACTGCCCCAGCCCCAGTGCTCCCTGATCTCCCCGCGCCATGAAGAAGTTTGCATCCAGCCGCAGCCTGAACAAGATCCTGGCACAGTGTGACTCGTCCTCGCGGGAGTACGAGGAGATCCAGGCGGTAGAGCGCAAGTGGCATCTGCACCTGGCCACGCCGCGCCGCCTGCTGCTGGACAGGAGGTCCAAGGCCTCCCTCTTCTTTGCAGCCCCACCGCCCCCCAAGAGGGCTCCTAGTACCACACTGACCCTGCGCTCTAAGTCCATGACGGCAGAACTGGAGGAACTTGGTGAGCACTGTGGGGGCTGCAGGGGCAGACAGCAGGCAGATGGCCTAGGATGGGCAGGCCAGGGTGGGAGGCCAGGGCCTGAGCTGGGCTGAGCCCAGGCAGACCACAGGGAGCAGACAGATGCAGGTACAGATCAGAGGGTGGTGGGTGCTGAAGAGGTGGAGAAATTCAGTGCCTGTGGGGTGAGAAGGGAAATGGCATGTGGAAGGGCAAGGGCTGAGGGGCTGGAGGGGAACAGTGGGACCACCAGAACAGACAGCTGGGGAGCAAGGCCTGGTCCTGCAGCAAGTTTGCATGTGTGTGCATGTGTATGTGTGTGTGCTGCTCCTGACTCTCCACATCTCCAGTCTGACTTTGCTGCTGCATTTTGTCCAAGTGAGGGAAGAATAATGGATGGGCAACCTGGGGTCTGTTTCTGATTCTGCCAAGTACCAGCTGGGTCATTTTTATGTTTCTTTTACTCTGGTGCCTGTATACTCATTGTCCAAGTGAGCCTGGTAACTGCTGGGGCCTTTGTGAGCGCTTCTAGTATGAAGATGGGATGGGGCCCTGTGAGCTGCAGGAGGGGAAGAAGGTGTGGGTGCTGATGGGCAAATTGAGGGACAGTTTCAAGGTGACCACTGACAGCATTGACATGGGCATGTCCCATGAACATGACTCTTCTTGACACATGACAGTTAACAGCCTTGTCATGGGCATGTCCCTGTGTATATGACTACCTACATGTGACGGTTAACACCCTTATCAGGGGATGTCCATATGTACATGACCATGTCCTATTAACAGCCTAATCCTGGCTATGTCTCGATGTACTTGATCACATCCTGACATGTGACAAAAGATAGCCTTGACATGGATATATGTAACTTATCCTTTTGGTGGACATGTGCTAATACATGTGGCCATTAAGAGCCTTGTGGGTGTATTCTAGCCATCAACACCCCATTGCCAGTACATGTTATAGGTGACACGTTCTTTTCTTCCATAGTCTGAACCCTGTCCCAGTTCCAGAGTTTGCTGTTGCTGTGGCTTAGTCTGGTTCCCAGAACTATCTCTGACCTTGCACATGGCCTGAGTCTGATTCTGTCCTGGCCATGGGCTGAGCTGCCCTATTCCAATCAAATGCTCTTGACTGCAGTTTAGTTCATTGTGGAAAACAGCTACCAAAATAGACTGGGCTGATGTGATCAGGATTTTCCTTGCCATTAATGTTCAACATGCAGTCCATTCAAAATAAAGGAAGAAGAATCTTCAGGTCTCAAAAATAAAGACAGAAATCAAAGCTAGGGAAGTAGGGAAAACTGACAACTTTCTCAGCCCATGGTTGAGGTTCCAAGGGCAGGGATTGGGTTCTGAAGCTTACACTAGGCTGGGAGACATGGGACTAGAACAGCCTAAGAACTGGAAATCAGAGAAAAGTATGAAAGTGTAAAATAAAATGTTGAATAAAACAAAATAAAATAAAATAAAATTCTTATTATAGAGTTTAAGAGGACTAAAAGTGCTAACAAATGAGAATAAGGTAAAAAAAAGAATAAGCACATTTTAAAACTATCCTTAAAGAACTATTATTGAAACAAAAAGCATAGATTAAAAAATCCGTGGCTGGGATAAACAGTATACTAGATTAAGTTGAAAAAAGCAGGGAGTGAGAAAGTAAGTCTGAGGTGATTAAGTGGGACCAGTACAAGAGGAGAAGGAGGTGCAGGCACCAGAGGACAGTCGGGGGATATGAGGTCAGTGAGCACCAAGGAGAAGGTCCCATAACCTACCTGGTGGGAATCTCCATGGAAATGGTAAAAAGAGTATTTGAAAAGTGAATAGAGTTTACTCATGGAAAGAGTAAAAAGAGTAATAAGAGCTTCCCAAAAGTGAACAAAGATGTGAGACTCAAGTGTGAAGTGTAAGTCCTAAGGGAGGAAATAGATCAGAATAAAGCTTTAGAATGCCACTGACAAACAAAAATCTTACAAACCGTGTGTGTGGTGCGGGGGAGGGAGCAGTGGATTACCTGACAGCAGACTTCTTGTCAGCAGTAGAAGGCAGAAGACGACGGGACGAGGTGGGAGCCCTCCCAGCTAGCTTTTACATGAAGCAAACCTGCTCCTTGAAGGAGCAAAAGATGCTTGCAGACTTCTGGCTTCATGGTTATAAGGGTTCAGGTCAGTCACAGAAAGCTGACCTGTCCATCACACTGACCAGTAAGCCAACACTGATTGGCAGCTGTGTCTGGTTGGAGACCAGGCAAGACTGGTGTGTGGTCTCTGGAATCGCCTGCCGCAGGCTGCCACACAGCCGTGTTTGGCTGCATGTTCAGAAGGGACCCTCCTAGTTTGCACAGAGAGGTTTTGGGTAGCCTGAGTGCTGTAATCCAGAGCCCCAGGGTTTCTGCCCTATAGCGGAAGTGCTCCTTACTGACTACAAGCAGTGAGATGAATCTTCCCCTCTACTCCAGAAGCCACAGGAGAGGGCTGCTGGGAGTTACTTCAGACCCTAGTAGTCCAGAGGAGCTCAGTCATGGTGTCAGGCTTTTCTCGAGTCTGGGGGAGGAGGAGGGGACAGTTCAGCACAAAGCCCATACTTCTGGGCCCAGTGTGCTGTGTTCAGAGAAGGGCTGGGCAGTCAGGGGCTTGGAGAGCCATCCTGTACCCACATCTGTCCCAGGAGGCCAGCCCACTTGCCCACTTCCTGACCAGTCTTCTTTGGAAATGTTAGGTTGAGGAAACAAGTAGGCATCAGGGCTCCCCAGGTGCCTGAGGGGCCACCACACAATCCAGTGTTGTGCTTCTGAAAGTTAGGAATGAGATATGTTGGGTCACCCCCAACATAAATATGTCCATCCTGCCAGTCGCACCATCGGAAGCTGTGTAGCCCTATAGGATCCATAGTCCAACACCTGGAAGGAAGAAAGTATGAGATGAAGAGGAGCAGGTGGTAGGGGTGAAGGCTTATACCCAGGTGGCTTGTGCTGTGTGGAGGAAGAGGAGGGAGGGCTCCTGTGAACAAAGGCTGGTTGCAAAAAATTAAGGTTGTGGGGGCTGAGTGAGAGGAAGGGGTTGACGGGGGCCCTCCCAAGAGGTGGTGGAAGGAGGGAGTGCAGGGCACCGCTGTTCCCTTCCTCAAGAGGGCTCCTCACTGTCAACAGGTGCACATCTGCTCAGCTTGAATCAGAGATGTGCTGGAGCCAGAGGCCAGTGGAGACCTGGGCTGGGAGGGCCCTGGCAGATCCAGTCTCCTTATTCGTTCACTTTCCTAGGTGAAATCAGTTCCCTGTAATAACTGGGCCCCTTTTGCCTTTGTGATGAGAAGTTAGGGTAGGTGAGATGCCCTTGTGTCTGTTACTGGCATCAGTGTGGGAAAGGTTTCTCTTCCAAACACACTTGTCCTGCTTTTTGTAAAAAACCTACTTTGGGGGCTGGAGGGTCTGTCTTGGTGGTAGAGGGCTTGTCTAGTATGCTCAAGGCCCTGGGTTTGATCCTGAGTGATACTCCTCTCCAAAAAAACCCCACAAGAAATAAACAACCCCCCCCAACCTACCTTACATAGAATGCTTAAGGGTGACCGACCATCTTTGTTTTCAGTGGCCTATGAACTTGATTTCTATAGGTTTTTCTGCCTTTTCTGAACAAATATTTGACAGAACTGTGGTTTACTTGTGTGTGTTGTCATGTGCTCACATCTGTGTGCATGCATGTGCATATGTGAGTGGCCATGTGCATGTGTGAGCATGTGTGTGTACATACACATAAGTGTATATTTTTGCTGTGTACCAAGCAGCACAGCATTTGGATAGATTTGTGCTCACAGTCCAGTAAGGAGGTGTAGACTGGGCAGGTCACTGAGGTCCTGGTTGTTGGGGAAGTGGGGAGTGGTGGGGTTAGCATGGGGAATTGACTGGAATGGGTAAATGAGTATGGAGAATGGGCCCGGGTACCATGGGATGAAGCCTGCCTCTTACCCCCGTTGCTCTGTTTCTCGATTCCAAGCCTCCATTCGGAGAAGAAAAGGGGGTAAGTCATCTGCTTGTGTCCCTAGGCCTAGCTCTTCTTGGTCCCTGTTGGGGAATAGGTGTTTGAGGATGGTGGCCTGCAGTCCCAGGTATACTTGTTGTCTACCTTTGCTCTGGGGGTCTGACAGTGGTGTGCTGAATGGCCTGGGAAGGACTGGTGGGATGTTGCCATGTGTGTGACTGGGATGCAGTGGGGAGGGGGTTGCACAGCTGTAGACCTTAGGGCTTAGGTGAGCTGGGAAAAGCCTGGTGGGGAGGAGCTGGGAAAGGCCCTGGTGGAGGGTCCTGTATGTGCATGGCCAAGAGCTAGGGAGGGCAGAGGCTCCACAGAGTTTGGAAGAGTTGAGTGACTGGGCCATGTTGAAATGTGGGTTTTAGGGTGTGCAGCTCTGGCCTGTGCTACATCTTTCTGTCTGTCCTTTTGGGGCTGCCTCTGCCTCAGTTGTGGGCCCCACTACTGTGCTCGATGGAGCAGGACTAGGGCTACACTGACAGTCCCTTCAGAGTAGGGATCTGGGTCCCACAGCCCTGGGAAAGGAGTTCAGAGCTCCCCTCCCTAGCACCCCCAGGCTGCTGACTTGCCCACCCTGTCTTCAGACCAGTCTCCCTGTATTCCTCTGTCTGTATGTCTCGTGGGAGAAAGGGACAGAGTCGCCTGGGCTTCATATGAGGTTCAGTGTCTGGTGGTTTTGGGGCTTGGCTTTGTGTTGCTGCTTCTCTGCCTTTTGGGTAGATGGGAACGAAGCCCAGGTAGAAACCCAAGTTGGTCTCAGGCTTGTGTGCACGTTGTCCGGGCATCCGGTGCCCCTTCCCCCTGAGGTAGGCTCTTCTGGCCCCTGCTGGGTTCCCCACCACCTGCAGCCCTGTGCTCCCTTATCCTCTGAGTTGCCTGTTGTCCTTCTAGGTATTAATAACAGAGGACAAGGCCTCTAAGCATCCCTTCTCTCTGCATTTGGGACATTCTGGTTCTGTCCTCCCGTGTATTAGTGGAGTTTCTGCAAGGCTGTGCTGTGACCTGTGTGCCTTTTCCAGCTGGGGAAAAGTAGCAGAGATTTGTCAGCCCCACAGGCGCCTCATCTCTGCCTGGGCCCCTCCTACACATTCTGCCCTATATCCAGATGACCCATGTGGGAGGCTGGTGGTAGTGCGTGGATCTGGCTCATAATGGGCTTTGTTTCCTTTTTTTTAAGAATGTAAAAATTGGGCCGGTGAGATGGCTCAGCGGCGTAAGCGCCTGCCTTGCAAGCGCGAGGGCCCGAGTTCAACTCCCGGATCCCACATACGAAAAAGGGGCCGGTGATATCGCTCAGAGGCACGGGTGCCTGTTGGCGCGCGAGGTCCTGAGGTCGACCCCCCGGTACCCACAAAAAAAAAAAAAAAAAAAAAAGAATGTAAAAATTATTTACTTGGGATTATGTTTACTAGCTTTGTTGGGGGTTTATGTCAACCTTATCAATTTATCATTTGCATTTTTTTTTTTTTTTTTGGTGTGCTAGGGATTGAATCTAGGGTCTTGTGCATTTTGCATGCTAGGTGTGTGTCCTAGCACTGAGCTATATTCCCATCTCTTTTTAAAATTTTCAGACAGGCTCTTACTATGTTGCCCAGGCTGGCTTTGACTTTGTGATCTTCCTGCTCCAGCCTCTTGAGTAGCTAGGATTATAGGCATGCACCACCATGCTCAGCTTCATTTGCAGATTTTTTTTTTTTTTTTTTTTTTTTTTTTTTGTGAGACAGGGTCTCACTGTATAGTTTAGGTGGGCCTTAAACTCACTGTGTAGCCTAAGCTAGCCTTGAACTCATGGCAGTCCTCTTGTCTCAGCCTCCTGAGTGCTGGGGTTACCTGACATTTGCAGAGCTTTTGAAAACAGGGCTCCACCACTTTTGTCTCATGATCCAAAAGAGGGGCTTTGCTAAACTGTGTGCCCATTTCTTTGGACCTTTGAGTGTGGTATGCTGGACCCAGAGATGCACCTTTTTTAAACTCACAGCTAAAGTGGCAGTGTGACTTGTTAGGAGACAGACCACCAGTGTTTGTGTTTCATAATTAAGTATGATCTCTTATTGGGTCTGTGATCTGGGGCAGTTTAACTCTGTCTCTCTCTGCTTCAATTTGCACTTGGGCAAAATGAGGTTGATAATGGGATCTTCATAATGTTTCTGTGGATTTGCACAAAGCCCTCCACACACTGGACATCACCAAGGATTCAACACTAGATGGCAGTGGTCATTTCATCTTCCGAAAGGAAATTATTCATTTCATCACCAAAACAAATGAGAAGACCCCTCAAACCAGCAATCCCTGGGCTGCACCTGGACCCATCACCTGCTGGTGTTGGGAGCCATGGATGGGCCCTGCACGCTGCTCTTCAGCATGTTTTGCTGGTGAACTATATGTTGGTCAGGGCACAGACTGGGCTCTAACAGAATATGTACTTTCTTCTTCTGAGGACTTGCTAATTGTCTGGGGAGACAAGGAGCCTGTTGTTCTGAGTATGTGCTCTCCATGTGCGTGGGGGCAGCAGTTATGGGCCTCTCTGTGCTGACTCCCTGGAGTTGTGGGGTGCAGGTGTTGGGTCTGTGCCTGCTGTATCGGGTGAGGGCACTGACTCACAGAGTGTGTGTCTGGATGGTTGGTGTGCAGCTTGGGTCTGGGTTGGGTACCAGACAGTCTGAGGGAGTCCGCTTATAGCAGTTGCTAAGTGGATTGCAGGGGGACCCAGCAGGTGCTAGTGAGCAGGCCCAGGTTGGGGCTGGAAGGAACAGGTGTCTAGGTGGTCCACAGATCTCCAGCAGGGGTACTTTGAAAGTGAAAGGTACCAGAACAAGTGTCCCCTGGGGGTGGAGTGGGGTCTTGGGGCATGTGGAGCATGAGGGGTGAGTGGGGCTCGGTGAGGCTGTGTGTGAGAGGGCTGGCGTAGCACACGGGTGCTGTCCCCAACCGCTGCTGCATGCCCTGAGTGCTGACCTGAGTCCATCTCCCTGGCGGGACATCCAGCCACAGCTCTGACAGCCCTCAGATGTATGTTAGTTGCACAACATTTTCAAAGCCTTTCGATAAGTAGAAGTACTACTTTTTTTTTTTTTTTTTTTTATGTGAGTACTGGGAATTGAACTCAGGACCTCGCGCTTGCCAGCAGGCGCTTGTGCTGCTGAGTGATATCACCACCCAGCCCCCTTATTTTTCCTTTATGTGGGTACTGGGAGTCAAACTCAGGACCTCACGCTTGCTAGGCAGGAGCTTACACCACTGAGCCATCTCACTGGCCCAAAAGTACTACTTTTTAAAATGTTAATTTCACTTTAATAAAAACAAGCAAACAAAGTTTTTCTTCTATGACGGACTTGAACATGCCTGAGGCCTCCTGGTGCCTTTCTACCCACTGGGTCTCGTTCAGGGATCAACCCTCATGGGGCCTCCACCCCAGCTCTCTGTTTTCTGGCGCCCACTGCTTCCTGAGGGCCTGGGGGAAGCCCTTCCAGGAGAAGGGTCTTTTCTAGCCTTGCCTCCCATCCCTGCTGGAGCTGCCTTTTCTCGGGGTGAAGGAGGAAGATTCTTTCTCTCCTATCTATATCGAACCATTTTTAGATTCCCAGCCCAAGCTTTGTTTTCAGGGAGTGTCCTCTACTTATCTGTTCATTTACTGTTGACTTGTTCACCCATTTGGACATCTCATGGACTTCTACTTGTACATTGGGTCTCCCAGGCAGCAGCTTGCCCTGGGGTGTGGTGGGGGCCAGGCCATGTGCTGAGAACAGGCATGGGACATGGGGGTGGGCTAAGAGTCAGGGAGATAACGGCTGTAAATGGTTATGTCTCCCCGCTGGTCCTATCCCTCCTGGTCAGTTACAGTGACTACTTAGGGTTCGGGCTGCCAGCCTTGGGCAATGAGCCTGAGGACAGGTAGGTCCCACAGTCCCGTCAGCATCACAGGGTGATGGGCTGGGCAGGGACACCTGTCCAGCAGCAGGTCCGGGGGCTGAGAGTAGCTCTCCTTGGCTGTGCAGAGAAGCTGGATGAGATCCTGGCAGCTGCTGCGGAGCCGACTCTGAGGCCAGACATTGCGGACGCCGACTCCAGGGCAGCCACTGTCAAGCAGCGGCCCACCAGCCGGAGGATCACGCCTGCAGAGATCAGTGTAAGCTGGCAGGTGGGCCCTGGGGGCAAACAGTCGTGGCTCTTTTCTGAGAGGAGAGTCCATCTTTGGGACCCCTTCTCCACAGGGGGCAGAGTATCCCATGGTGTCTCTTGCAGACCTTTGGGACACCTCAGCACCCCCGGTTCTCACCACTGTGGCTGTTGCTTGTGGTGCCCCTGGCCTCAGGTAGCTTCTTTGTCACTCCAGAACCACTCGGGCCTTCCAGTCCCCCGGGGCCACAACCCAGTGTGTCCCTGTCTCTGTTCCCTCCCCAACTTGGCACCTTCTGGGTCCCTGTCCCTCCTATGCCCCCACTCAGGCCATGCCCAGGGTCTGTCTCCACTGTGTCACTATCCATACTGCCACATGACCCAGTCCCTGACTGGCTGCAGCCCCTGCTGCCTGAATGCAGGGTCCAGGGCTAATTCCTGTGTCTAGTACCATTGGAGAGGGTCCATAAGGCTGTAGTCTCCAGCTTAGCCAGAAGGGGGGGCTGGACGGAGAACTGGGGGCCCTAGTGCCCTAGAACCTCCATGTTCCCCCTCCCCAACCCCCCTACAGTCATTGTTTGAGCGCCAGGGCCTCCCGGGCCCAGAAAAGCTGCCGGGCTCTCTGCGGAAGGGGATTCCACGGACCAAATCTGTAGGTACGGCTGGGGGTGGGGCTGCATGGGGCCTGGAGGGGTGGGGCTGGGCTAGGTAGACTCAGCTGGAGGACCCTGCCTCTCCTTGCCCCCAGCTGGGGCTTCCAGTTTCCCAAGTCCCACTTCTCCCTGCTCAGCCCAGGGAGCTCATTTTTTAGTGGACATAAGTGATAAGTCCTCCACCAGCCCAGAGAAGCACTTCTGGAAGAAACCCTTAGGATTTCTTGACCAGCACTCCTGTCTACTCCCCTCCCCTTACTGCTCCTGTCCACTGGGTAAACCACCCCCCCAGTCCATCACTTCTGCTTCTCACCAGCACCAATGTCCTTGTCCCCCAAGTCAGCCATCTCCTGTCCTGGCAGCAGGTCCAGTTTCTTACTCTAAAACTACCCTGTCCTTGAATCTTGTCTCTGCTCCCTTCACAGCCCGTTTTCCCCAAATGGTCACTTGTACTTGCTCAGTCTCCTGTCCCTCACCTGCTGTAAGCCTGTGGCAGATAAAGTCTTTCCATATCGCAAACTGAATCTGCTCTCAGCGGCTACTGCCAGGGTGTCCTTCCCTGGTGGGGATCACATCTCAGCCCTCTTCTTCCTGACTCCCTTGTCCTTTGTGCCCTTCTTTTTGAAATGCCTCCCTCTGGGCAGTGCTTCCAGGTTTCTCCTCCTTTCTCAGGCCGCATCTGTTTAGTGCCCACACCAACCTCCGCAGCGAGAAGCCTTCTAACTCATCCCCTCTGGATCTCATCAGTCGGGGCCTCCTCAGCCTCCAGTCATGTCACACCTCACCCTTGGCTGGCTCATCTCCTAGCCCCAGGCCTGGACTTTAACAAGCCTTGCCTGCCTGCAGATCTCCAGTCTCCCCTTCCTGTGACCTGGGCATCCACCCACCCGTCCATGTGCGCCCACCACACTCACCATCTGCTCCTCCTCTGTGCAGAGCTTGCTTAGCACTGCCCTCAGGTGGATGCTGAGTGTGCATGCAATGGTTCATTTAATACAGCAGCCATATTGAGCAACACCATCTATTTAACCGAAGCCATGAGAGTTAAAATGATTTGCCCAGGGTTACATGGCTGTCCTACCTGTCTCCAGTCCACCTTCAAATGAGCTCCTCATGCACCTCAGAACTTCTGCTTACTCTAGGCCAGTGGCGGCAAACCTTTTAGAGCTTGCACATGTCAGTGATACAGACAGCCTGCTGTAGCATGTGTAGGTTCGCCACCACTGCTCTAGGGGTACATTTGAGTTTAGAATCAGGATAAATGGGAGTTTATGGGTGTCAATGGAGCAGACTGCTGACATAGGCTAGTGTTTAAAACTCACATGGTCATTCATTGATTACCCAGGGTCATTTTTATAGGTGGAGGGAAGAAGGCTGGTGAGATTGCAGCTACTTTGGACCAAGAGGTGCTCTTCCCTGACTTCTCTGATGGTTTCTTCCTTTTCTTCTGCCTCACCTGACAAATTTGGGGTGGGCTGCCTTAAAGCTTTGCCCGAGACAGGCCTCATAGTCTTGAACCTGGACCACAGCTTTGTTCTCAGGACCTTCTATCCTGTCCTCTATCTCATCTCTGGCAAAGGTGACTTTCTGCAGTGCAGTTATCTCTCTGCTTCCCCCTGCTGGACCCTCACCTTAGGGCCTCAGGGACCAGCACCAGTCCTCTTCTCTTCATCTGGGGATCTGGTCTTCCAGCACTTGCTTTACTCACTTGCCCTCATCCTGTGGATAGCCTGTTCTGCAACCCTGCCCTGTCCATAAACTGACACCATAGGTCCAGATCTATGCCCTTGTTCTGCAGGCCTCCGGGCGGCTGGTAGGCCTGCCCCTGTGTTCCTCCTGTGCTCTGTTGACAGTGAGGTGACAGGTGCTCGTCACTGGCATCCAGCTGCCAACATGAGTATTGCCAGGTTCCCTGGGCTCTTCCTCTATGCTGGCTGTGTGGCCCTGGGAACATGATGCAGCTCTGGGAACTGCAGGACACTGTTCGTGACCATGGAGGCCACCTGGTACCCACCTCCAAGGCCTGCCCAGGCTTACCTAGGAGGCTGGTTCAGGCTGAGCTCTGCCTGGGCAAATGGACTGCTCAGGTCCTGCACCTTGAGGCTTGCACATGGTGAGTGCTCAGGAAACACTCTTGGCACTGTTTTGGCAGACAGGGTCACCCTTGCCCCAGGTGGCATCAAAACGGACTCCCAATCCTTGCTGAGCAAGTGGCTTTTCTTTACCCTGAGGCAGAACTTGGCATGCCATTAGCATTAAATTTCCCCATTCTCATTTTAACACGTCACTCTCGCCTTCAACATCCTTGAGGTTCGGTAGTTCCTCCTGAGTAGCTAACACATAGCTTGTGGGTGTTCAGTACATGTTCGTGTGCTGTGCAGGGGTGCAGCTGGGAGGAGACCCAGGGCCAGCGGGCAGACTGTCCAGCAGTGGGGGGAAGGCTGACCTAAAAATAACATGATACCTTAGCTACCTCCCCATAGTGCTGCTGCCTGCTCAGCCCTATACTATAAACCTTAAATGGCCCCAGACTGGGGAGGGATCTGCCTTTAGAGGAGACTGATATTCCTAGAAGTGACAAGGTAGAGCTGGAATTCAAGGCTAAGGGCAGTCAAAGCCCACCCTTGCTACACGTGCAGCAGCAAAGAGCAGTAACACCTGGGGGTGCAGACAGTGTAGTGTGGAGCCTCACTCACACTGTCATGGAGGCTAAGGGATGCTGGGCTCGGGGACTGGTGGCCTGAACTGGAGTGGGCAGCCCATCCTTGTGGCATGAGTGTCCCCATTATGTTCTAAGGACATAGGTTCTGATAGGTTCTAGCTGGATCCTGGATTCTAATGACATCTGCAGAAGAGTAAGAGGTTCGTTTTAAATCTGTGTTACCCATGAGAGAACAGGCTCAGAGGGCTTAGGGCCTAGTGTCGGGTCCTACAGCCAGTAGAGGTTGGCACACAGTTCCCTTCCATTTGTCCATTCTTCCACTCACCCAGCCTTACTAAAAGTTTTAGCCACTGGCTACACTCACAGCTTGGCAGCTCTTTGGCCCAGTGACAGGGTTTCTTGGAGGGGCCTCCAGGTTGCTTTCACAGTCTCCCACTTGAGCGTCAGTCCTCCCTCTGCCACGTGTGGCTCCATTGGCCATGGTCATGCTGTACCACATACGCAGTTGTCCTTCAGTCCTCCGGGGTGTGGTGGGGTGTCACCTCATCTCTGGCCATCTCCCTCCCTCCCACTTCTGGACTGTGATGTTTCTGAGCCGGCCTTTCGAGGTCTAGGGTAGGGAGCTCTATAGCCCCCACCCCAGCTCCTCTCAGTGGTTTTGTCCCCACACCTGGGGTGGGGGCTGCCCCACCCTCCTGAAATGTCTCTCACAGCTCGTTCAGTGTGCTCAGGCTTGGGGAGGTCAGGTTGGGTCCTGTCTGGAGGCCTGCCCTGGCGGGCCACCTCTACCTATGAATGAACTGGGCTTTCTCCTGGGCCTTGCCCAAGAGCCCTTCCTCCCCGTGCCTGGTTGGCCTTACTCAGTGACCCCCACTGTGGGCTCCCCCAGGACTGACATCTTTTTGAGAGGGGCTGCCATCATTTGGGAGGGCTAGGCTCATGTACCCCTCCGTCCATCCGTCCATAGGCGAGGACGAGAAGCTGGCATCACTGCTGGAGGGGCGCTTCCCACGGAGCACGTCTATGCAGGACTCTGGGCGCGAGGGCCGCGGCATCCCGCCCCCTCCACAGACTGCACCACCGCCTCCTCCCGCGCCCTACTACTATGACTCGGGGCCACCGCCCGCCTTCTCACCGCCGCCCCCACCCGGCCGCGCCTATGACACAGTGCGCTCCAGCTTCAAGCCAGGCCTGGAGGCACGCCTGGGCGCGGGCGCCGCGGGCCTGTATGAGCCGGGTGCACTCGGCCCACTGCCCTACCCTGAGCGGCAGAAGCGCGCACGCTCCATGATCATCTTGCAGGACTCAGCGCCCGAGGTGAGCGACGTCCCCCGGCCTGCGCCTGCAGCCACACCACCTGAGCGACCCAAGCGCCGGCCACGCCCGCCAGGCCCCGACAGCCCCTACGCCAATCTGGGAGCCTTCAGTGCCAGCCTCTTCGCGCCGTCCAAGCCGCAGCGCCGTAAGAGCCCGCTGGTGAAGCAGCTGCAGGTGGAGGATGCGCAGGAGCGCGCAGCGCTGGCTGTGGGCAGCCCAGGCCCGGGTGGGGGCAGCTTCGCGCGGGAGCCGTCCCCGACGCATCGTGGGCCCCGGCCAGGTGGCCTTGATTATGGCGCTGGCGACGGCCTGGGGCTGGCGTTTGGGGCCCGGGCCCTGGCAAAGAGCGGAGGCTGGAGGAGCGGCGCCGCTCCACCGTGTTCCTGTCGGTGGGTGCCATCGAGAGCAGTCCCCCCAGCGCCGACCTACCGTCCCCTGCAGCCATCCCGCTCCATAGACGAGCGACTCCTGGGGACCGGCGCTACCGCTGGTCGCGACCTGCTGCTCCCTTCCCCCGTCTCTGCTCTGAAGCCATTGGTCAGCGGCCCGAGCCTCGGGCCCTCGGGCTCCACCTTCATCCACCCGCTCACCGGCAAGCCCTTGGACCCCAGCTCTCCTCTAGCCCTCGCGTTGGCCGCCCGAGAACGGGCCCTGGCCTCGCAGGCACCCTCACGGTCCCCCACGCCGGTCCACAGCCCTGACGCTGACCGCCCTGGACCCCTGTTTGTGGATGTGCAGGCCCGGGACTCAGAGCGAGGAGCCCTGGCCTCCCCAGCCTTCTCTCCGAGGAGCCCGGCCTGGATTCCCGTGCCTGCTCGCAGGGAGGCAGAGAAGCCCCCCCGGGAAGAGCGAAAGTCACCGGAGGACAAGAAGTCCATGATCCTCAGCGTCTTGGACACATCCCTGCAGCGACCAGCGGGTCTTATTGTTGTGCATGCCACCAGCAACGGGCAGGAAACCTAGCAGGCTAGGGGCTGAAGAGCAGCGCCCGGGCACTCCAGAGCTGGCCCCAGCCCCCATGCAGACGGCTGCTGTGTCAGAGCCCCTGCCCAGCCCTCGTGCCCAGCCCCCTGGTGGTGCCCCAGCAGACCTGGGGCCAGGCCAGGGCAGCTCAGAGGAGGAGCCAGAGCTGGTGTTTGCTGTGAGTTTGCCCCCTGCCCAGCTGTCCTCCAGTGATGAGGAGACCAGGGAGGAGCTGGCCCGCATTGGGCTGGTGCCACCCCCTGAAGAGTTTGCCAATGGGATCCTGCTGGCCACCCCACTCCCCGGCCCGGGCCCCTCGCCCACCACGATGCCCAGCCCGGCCTCAGGGAAGCCCAGCAGTGAGCCACCCCCTGCCCCAGAGTCAGCTGCCGATTCTGGGGTGGAGGAGGCTGACACTCGAAGCTCCAGTGACCCTCACCTGGAGACCACAAGCACCATCTCCACAGTGTCCAGCATGTCCACCCTGAGCTCAGAGAGCGGGGAACTCACCGACACCCACACCTCCTTCGCCGATGGACACACTTTTCTACTCGAGAAGCCACCAGTGCCTCCCAAACCCAAGCTCAAGTCCCCGCTGGGGAAGGGGCCGGTGACCTTCAGGGACCCGCTGCTGAAGCAGTCTTCGGACAGTGAGCTCATGGCCCAGCAGCACCACGCCGCCTCTGCTGGGCTGGCCTCTGCCGCCGGGCCTGCCCGCCCTCGCTACCTCTTCCAGAGAAGGTCCAAGCTATGGGGGGACCCCGTGGAGAGCCGGGGGCTCCCTGGGCCTGAAGACGACAAACCAACTGTGATCACTGAGCTCAGCTCCCGCTTGCAGCAGCTGAACAAAGACACACGCTCCCTGGGGGAGGAACCGGTTGGTGGCCTGGGTGGCCTGCTGGACCCTGCAAGAAGTCACCCATCGCAGCAGCTCGGTGAGCAGGGTGATGTGGGGAGGGACCTGTCCCTGTCTTCTGTTCCTCTTTCCATCCATGGGATCCCTTCCGTTCCTCATTCTGTCCCATTTGTCACCTCTATCTGTCTGGTCTTGCTTTGCTGTCTGAGATAGAAGGCTCTTAGAACTTATATCTCTGCTATAAGTTTCTGATATCCCTGTTGGTGCTGGACCCTAGGTGGTCCTTGAGCACTGCTGGAGGCCGTCCTGGAGGTCCCCTGTTGTGGGCTCACTAGCTCCCGATTCAAGCTGCCTCTGCCATTAAGTATCTTTTCACGGTCCACGTTGGAGCTGCAGCTTCATCTCCCCAGTGATCTGGCTTTTCCTGTGTCTGCCACCCCATCCCTCTTCTGACCTCCCTGGGATGGTGATGGTATGGCTGCCCAATCTGTCCCAGAGCTGCCTCCAGTCTTACTTCATTTGGTGGCCCAGAGTGCACTGGCTCTTTTTCTTTTGGGAGCTTGCCATTTTCTATTTTCTGCCCGAAACACTTATCTCATGGCAACCTCTTTGAACCCTTTAAAACACAGATTCCTGTGTATGATTTTTAAAGTGTGTGAATAAGACAGGTGGAAGCCAGGTGTGGTAGCACATGTCTGTAATCCCAGCTGCCAAGGAGCCTGAGGCAGGAAGATTGAAAGTTTGAGGGGAAGCCTGGGCAATTTAGCTCAACTATTTCAAAATAAAAGGGCTGGCAATATTGCTCAGTGGCAGAGCACTTGGCTGGCATGTACAAGGCTCTGGGTGCAATCCCATTACTGAGGGAAAAAATAAGGTAGAAGTCACACTATGTGCCCTGTCACTTCTCTTTCCCTTTTCTGTTCCTCTGTCTGTCCTGCCTCAACTCTGGGGACCTGAGGGAGGTGCTGGCGTGGGGAGGGCTGAGCAGGGGGCTGGATGCTGCTAAGGCTGTTGCTGCTCTGCTGCTCTGTCTGGGCAGAAGCTGCCAGAAATCCCTGAGCTGATCCTTCTGGTCCTTCCTGTGGAGCCTCTCCCCTGTGGGCTGCTGGATGCTGGCAGCAGCTTGGCTGGGCCTGCTAGTCCTCTGTTGCTTTTCTCAAGCTGTTCAGAGGTCCTCCACCCCAGTTTGGATGGGATACCACTTACTGACTACTCTGAAGTAGTAGAGTGCTCTGAAGCACACTTTGGTGGGCTCTTCATTGTCACCTGTGTCAGCAGAGTTCACAGAGGTGAGCAGTGCACAGTTTAAGGACTGCAGGTCCTTAATAAAGGCCTTCCCTTCTGTCTTCTTCCATTTTGGATCCAAAAGCTAAATAGTGTGGGGAAGCTCATAATGCCTCTCTTAAGAGGTCCAGAAACACTGCCCCTAGCTCGTGTTACCATGAGGGCTTGCTTTGACTTGCTTCTCTTTTAGCCTCTCTGACTCCCACTCAGTTTGAAAGCTTCTTCCCAGCAGTGCAGTATGGAAGATACACTTAGAGTGGGCACAGCAGGCATGGACCAGTCAGGATGAGAGGCCAGGGTCTCAGGCTTCTCTGTAGGACCAACTTCCCGAGAAGGAGGGTCTCTGGGCCAGCCTCCACCAGCCCCGTGTCCTCCTTCCTGCTTCTCTCCTACCACCTCCTCTGTTCCTTACTGTCTCTTGGTCTTGAAAGTCAAAGCCATTAAAAGTGCATAGCACAGTGTCTGGTTGTCAATAAACACTTGTCAAGTGGATGAAAGAATGAAGTTAAACTCAAGTGCAGCTGTCTTTTGTGATTTGAGATCCAAGGAGGTGGCTTGGAGCAAATTCCACATAAGGACAGATACTGCAGCTCAGATCTATGGGTATCCAGCGCCCATAGTTGGGCTCAGGTGAGCCCAGTTCTTGTCATTGGCTGTGGCTCTCATTGAGCATCTGGGCAGTTGCAGTGCAGTATCCAGGTGATCCTCAGCTGGAACCTTCCATATACTCCTTCTCTAGACTCATCCTCCCACTGTGATTTGGGATTTACCTTGGTTGGGGTGAAGTTCTCTTAGCCTGTGGCTCTGTGCTTCATCAGTACCTTGTGGGGAGGGCAAGACCCTTTCATCTGCATGCAGGCCACTGGAAAGTGAGTTTCTTTTGCTTGGTGGTTCCTGCAAAAATTCCAGCATCTTCTTGGCTTCCTGTGACCCAGCTTTTCAGACCTGTCACTGGGGTCATTGTCAGGTGTGAGCTGGGAGTAGGAACCAGCCTATCTGGCAAACAGGAGCTTGTGTGACAACAGGTGCTCTCTAGAGAAGCCGGGTGCTGGACAGCCTGAAACAGCTTGTGTCCCTTATGATGGCACCTTTGCTAGCCTCAACAGCCTGTCCTTTGCTTGATTTCAACCCTCAGCAGGTCATATCTCAGTTCTGTTTTCTTGGTTAGGTCACTGCTGTCCCTCCCTTGTGAAGTGATAGATAGTGGAATGGACCTTAGCTTGTCAGAAAGGGCATACTATATCACCAGCCATGCATGTTGTGAGCTAGCATTATCTTTGCTATCACCAACACCCAGGCATTCAGATACCCAGGTTAAGTTTGAGAGTCCCTTTATAGGAAAGTAAGCATGCTAGATATGGCACTAGAGAATGTCACATGTATTATTTCACCTTCACAACCATTCTGTTAGACAATAAATAATATAATCTCTATTTTCTAGATAATAAAAGTGAGGTTTCAGAGAGTCATTCTGTCAGTAAGTGGTGGCATATCTAACCCCAGGCTTGTTTTCTGTCTGCTGTAACCTGGAGTCTATGTCTTTAAACACTTTTTGATGACATATGCTGGGTTTATGTTCAGAAATGTCCTGCACAGAAGTGGCAGACATGTTTGCTGCACAGCATAGACTCACACACCTACACTTATCAGGCATATGCATTGTATCTGCAGTGCCCTTGATTGCCAAGCTGTGCTAGAAGCACCCCTCTGCCCTTGTCTCCTCCCATGTCTCTACATCCCCTGCTGTTCTGCTCACTCTTCTTCCATCGCTTAGGCTTCTTGTCCTCAGACCTGGGTAAACCATAGTTCTCTGGAGTGGGCCTGCTGTCCACAGCAGCTCTTTTGTTTCTGGCTGCAGCATGCCTGGGGCCATGTCTGTGTCTAGTCTTATTTCTGATCTTTTGTGGTGCCTACCATGTCTGGGGTGCTCATTGGCTTGTGTAGTAGCCCTTGACCTATAGCCAGTGCTGACTGGAATCCTGGTACTTAGTACTCACTTCTCACTGTAGAGAAATGTCCATCATTTCTCACCTTAGAGAAATGTCCAAAGAGTGGGAAGTTTCTGACATCCAGGTGTGGCTGCTTCCTTCCCAGGTCCTATCTTGACAGAGACCTAGGGGCATCAGCCATAGACATCCTCAGGGTCACACCTTTGAGCTACTCTGTGTGGTCCCTGTGTTTTTACCTCTAAGATCCGTCCCTTGGTGGTCACCCCAAGGAAAGAAATGTCACCTTCTACTCACCTTTTTCATAGTGGCTCAGTCCTGGCTTTGGTGTTCTTAAGCCACAAGGTGTTCTGCAGCCTAAGCTCTTCCTGGGCAAATGAAGTTGTCTTCTATATCATGAAACCTAGGCTCAATAACCCGTAGAAAAGTGATCAGCCTATCCTGCACTGGGGCCGTCTTTGTTTTTGGGTAGCAGCTGGAGGATACAGCACCACTGGCCAGGATCTATGACTTTTGGGCTCTCGGTACTTCGATCCCAGGTCTTCTACCTGTTCTTCACCCCCCCAGCTGCAGGTCCTAGCCCTGATAGGCCATTATCTACTCAGGTCCCCATACTTGACTCTGAGGCTGCATTTGTGCCTTGAATTCAACCCTGACTCTAAGCTCCCCAAGCGTGGCCCCCACTTGTCTGTCTAGAAGCCCACACCTGTCTCTGATCTCTGTTCATTTTCCAGGGCTGCTGTTTGACCTGAATCCTACATGTGGTCCAAGCTCCACAGCAATGCTCTTTTTGCCTGGGCTATCAATATATGCTTGTCAAAGAAAAAGTTTATGGTGAAATATAGCTCTGGAAACACAAATTTAAAGAGATTCTTTGCTGCAGTACTTCTCAGCTCTTCTGATGAACTTGTATGGCAGAGGGGACAGTGTGCTGTGTTCTCCAGACCTGTTACGGTCACTAATTTGGATCTCACAGGAGACCCACTGTCCTCAAGATGGCTGAGAAAACTTGCCCTGGCTGCCTTCTGTAGGCCTTGCCTGTTAACTGTCTGGCAGGTCTGGATAAAGCCATATGTTGCTTGGGAAGCAGAACTGCAGGCACCTCGAGGCCAGTTGGGCACTGTGTCCCTGCAGGCCACATGCAGGTTTTCCAGCACCCTGAACTCTGCTGGGGGAACATGAAGAGGTCACAGAGGAGGGGACATGGGGATATTGGGCATATCAAAGCTGGAGCCATGAACAGTCCTGCGAGGGAGGTAGTGAGGTAGCAGCAGCAGTGACAAGAGGCCATCTGGTTCTGTACTCCTACTGAGGATTATTTCTCTTAATGAGGGCCCTGAACCATAAAGGCCACAGGGCCTATGGACCATGCCCCATGTGAGTGCAAGGGCAGGAGTCTGTAAGTGGAGCCATAGAACAGACTTTTCCTTGCCAGTTAGTACCGGTTGGCCAACAGAAATTGGCAAATGGGGATGCTGTATTATTATATGGTGATAATTTTTTCAGTGCATATTGTATTCTTGGTTTTGTGCCTGGTCCCAGAAGTGAAGGAGAACTGTGAAGAAGTGAGGAGAGGGGCTATGGTATAGCTTAGTGTAGAGCTCTTGCCTGTCTGAGGCCCTCATTTTGATCCCCAGTACTTTAAAAAAAAGTGAGATAAAAGGGCCTGAGATTATAAAAAGCCTAAACCCAGCAATAAGGAGGGCCCGTTGATGTTAGGAGTTGGTGACTCATCTGCTCTCACAGTGAAAAGGTGGAGGAGCTGCTGGTGGCTCTCGGGCTTCCCTTGTGGGAAGATGGGGTGTGGATCATGGAGGGAGGGTTCAGAGACATGTTAGGAGACTCCAGTAGAGGGCTTAGGCTCAGGAGAGAGTAGCTTGGCCTCACTCGTGGCATTCCTGGGCACATTAGCTGTAGGAAAGGGTGGGACAGGTTACATGGCCCAGGAGAAAGATTTGACTATGAAGAATGGAACTTAGAAATCCATCAAAGAGGCCAAGGGAAGGATGTCTCCAAGGGAAATGGATGAACAGGTCAGCAAAGGGGTCCTGCTGGCAGCCTTGGTGACTGCCAGGGAGAGGGGAAACCCAGATGTCACTGGCTGGAATCACTAGGGACAGTGGGACAGGACAAGATCCAGATGTTGGTGGAAAAGATGGGGACCATGGATGCTTCACTGGGTGATTGTGAGCTATCCTTTGGGGGAGTGTGAGGCTGTCAGCAGCCTGGTGAGGTATTACATCTTAGAGGGCAGGTAGCCCAGAGGTCTTTGGGAGCAGTAGTCTGTCTCTTAGAGGGCAGGTAGCCCAGAGGTCTTTGGGAGGCAGTAGATACAATGAGATGGAGGTGGCCAGCCAGCCAAGAGTGGTGATGGATAGAGATGGTGTGCAGAGATGGATGGAAATGTGTGGAAGTCAGATCTGGACACTGCTGGTTTCTGCCCTGGGGCACGGAGGGGGCAGCACAGTTTCTGCAAGAGGAGTGTGAGGAACACATACCCACGCCCTGGTGGTTGACTCCTGCCTATGCCTTTCCTGCTTTGGAAGGTACATCCACCCTTGGGCTATTTTCCTAGGACTCCTGACATCTCTAGCATGTGTGGCAGTGGAGTGTTCTCTCCACTCCCAGCCCAAGTGGCTTCTCAGGGTCTCTTCCCTGTGCCTAGGCACCTCAGGTTCAGGCCTCCAGGCTACCCCTACTTGGCAGGAGGGTTCACTGCCACCCAGGCAGAGGCCTGCTCTGCTCAGCTCAGACTTGCTGGACTCAGACCCTGCTGTGGGCCCTGGCCAGACTTCCCTACTGCGGGGCCCAGCAGCTGCTGGTACCCTCTGCCTTCACTGCTTCAGCTTTAGTCTCGACCAGTCAGCAGTATTGCTTCTATCTCACAAGACATGAAGTATAAACCTGATGTCACAGCAGCATGGAATATTACCCCTGTGGGTGGGTACTGGGCAGTGTCTGACCTGTGATGCAGCTCCCTAGGCCAAGGTCAGTGTGTAAGTCTGGAGGTGGAGGTCTAGTCTAGCACTGGTCTAGTCCTCTGTGGGTGACCACAGGTTCTGGCCCCATAGGTGTGATTCCTTCATAGTCTTAGTACCCCCCCAGCAATCACCACCCCAAGGCACCACCCTTGGGAACTTTGCTACCACCTCACTGTGCCCCAAATTGCAGGTGGCACTGTGAGGCCAGGTTCCTTGAGCATCTAGTTTTTTCTGCTGGGTTTTTTTCTTTTGGCGGCTTTACTGTTCCCTGTGTCCACCTCTGGTGTTGCTGGAACATCTGCTGGGAGCACTGTCTCCCTATTAGGAAGTTCTGCTCTTGTCTGAGCAGTTGGGAGGGGGCAGCCAGTGGAAGGGAATGAAACCAAAGTTGAGTGGGAGAGAGTGACCTCCAGAGAGGGGCTGCCCGTGCATAGCTGGGAGGTGATGGATGAACTGGTATGGGGCAGGAACTGGTAATTCTGTACGTCTAGGACAGCGCAGAGGTGGGCAGGGACCCTGGAGGGACCCTTAGGCCAACCTGAACAGGGATGGCCATTAGTCGGAGAAAGGCCAGCCAGACAGCAGAGAGGATGGCAGGGTACTCTGAACCACCGAGTACTAGGTCTGCCCTGAGACCACAGAGCTGAGCAGCTCCTGTGCACTCAGATCTGCTATGTCCACCTGTACTTTTGGACACCACACAGGTGTTTCCCTTCCCCTAGAACACCCAGAGCAGCTGGGCCGCCTCCTGAGTCCCTCCCTCCACAGGGCCCCTGGGGCAGGGTCCCTGCACCTGGCTGCCCGTTTTGTGGCTGTGACTGTGGGCCGTGTGGGCCTGGCCTGCTAACAGCTCCTTTCATTGCTCTCTCCTGCCCATCTGCATGTGGCTGCTCTGTCTAGCTGCGCGGTGGTCCTGAGCGTCGGGCTGTGTAAGTGAGCATGCCCATCCCATGCCTCTCGCAGTCCATGTGCTGTGCCTGGCTGCCTGGGTCTGCTCTGCATGGCTATGTGGGGTTTGGTGCCACTGACAGCCCATAGTAAGGGGTAGGATGGGAATGAGGGGCTTTGTGGTATGGTTTCCTCTGGAGCAGTCACTCCAGGCATGCCTTGGGCATGGCCAGGCTGAGGTGGGCTGAGGTCCTGGGTGCTGGCAGGTGAGGCTGGGAAGTGAGGGTACCACCCTTCCTGTGCGTGTCCAAGTGTCTGCGTGTGTGCTGTCTCCTTGCCACTGCTGCTGCATGCCTGCAACCCATGTGAGCACATTGGCTGTTGCGTGTTGTCTGCGGGAGGACACCTTCACATTGTGGTGGTGCGATGCTCAACCCCGCACGTGCTCTATCCCATGTGTTGTGCAAGCTGCCTGGTGTCTTCTGACACCACAGTGCTGTTAAATCTTGTGTTACTGCTGGCTGTTCCCATGGCCCAGCCTTCCTCGTACAGCCCCAGTCTCTGGGTCTTCTCCACGGCGCAGAGCTGTGTGTAGGGGAGCAGGGAGGGTAATTGCTGAGTCTGACATCCAGGGAAGCTGTGGATGGGACCACACCTAGAGCCTTCAGGGACCACAGAGCCTGCCCAAGGTGGGCTGCCTTTGGCGCCTCCATGGAGTTGGTGACCACCAGTCTTCCTCCTTACATTCCAGCCAGTATGAAGGTCTCCAGAGCAGGTACTACTGGCTTTGACTCCAGGAGGCCAAAGGAAGGGGCCAGGGTGAAACATAGGAGATCCCTCCCCCCCCCAGCCCATCTTCCTAGCCCCTTGCCCTGCGCCCCCGCTGCCTGCCCTGCTTTATTTGGCTCCCTCACCTGGCCTGATCCCCTCTCCCTCCGCAGGCTCTTCAGCAGCCTCGGTGAGCTGAGCACCATCTCAGCGCAGCGCAGCCTGGGGGCCCGGGCGCTGGGGCCTCCTACTCGGTTCGGCCCGGTGGCCGCTACCCAGTGGCGCGACGCGCCCCGAGCCCAGTGAAGCCCGCGTCGCTGGAGCGGGTGGAGGGGGCTGGGGGCGGGCACGGGGGGCGCGGGGCGGCCCTTCAGCCTCACTCCTCCCACCATCCTCAAGTCGTCCAGCCTCTCCATCCCGCACGAGCCCAAGGAGGTGCGCTTCGTGGTGCGCAGCGTGAGCGCGCGCAGCCGCTCGCCCTCGCCGTCGCCGCTGCCTCGCCGCGCCCGGCCCCGCCCCGGCGCCCCTGGCCCGCGGCGGGCCCTTCCAGCAGAAGCCACTGCAGCTCTGGAGCAAGTTCGACGTGGGCGACTGGCTTGAGAGCATCCACCTGGGCGAGCACCGTGACCGCTTCGAGGACCACGAGATCGAGGGTGCACACCTACCCGCGCTCACCAAGGACGACTTCGTGGAGCTGGGCGTCACGCGCGTGGGCCACCGCATGAACATCGAGCGCGGCGCTCAGCAGCTGGACGGCAGCTGACGCCTCACCCTGCTCCCGCCTCGCTGCGCCCTGCCGGCAGGGCCCCAATCCCCCACCCCGGGCCGCCCGGCTCGGCCCGCCCCAGTGGCGCCCGGGCCAGGAATGTTGCATGAATCGTCCTGTTTGCTGTTGCTCGGAGACTTGCCCTGTACATTGCTTAGTGCCCTCCCCGCTGCCGAGCCCCACCCAGTACCGTCAGGAGGGCTCTGACCAGGGAGGCTGGGCGGGAGGGGCTTGGGGGGCTCTGGCCGGACCCCTCCTTCGCGGCTTCCTGGTGGCCATCCTCCCCGGAGGGAACCTAGTCCAGCATGCCGAGGTCAGGACACACCTTGGTGATTCGGGGGGAGGGGGGAGACAAAGGGTTCTCGATGGGGGCCAAGCAGCCTCCTGTTTTGCATATTTTAATCCACTCTATATTTGGAACGAGAAAAGGAACAAATATCTCTGTCCGTAACAGTTCCCCACTCCCTTACCCCCTAGCCCTCCCGCTGGTCCCGCCGCAGCCGCCAGTCTTCCATCTCCGGCCCCTCACTGCCACCCCCCACGGGGCAGGGGACGCTCCAGCTGGTCTGGGGCTGGCCAGGGTCCTGGTGCCCACCTGGGGCCCCGGCTCGGCCTCTTCCCTCGCGGAGCTGCAGTGCGCCCCGCCCACCCTTCAGGTGCTGCTCGGGGAGGTGCACACGTCTTGTCCTACTGGGCGCCGGCGGGCCGGGGGCCTGGGAGGCCGTCGCCCTGGGGCTGGGGCTGGGCCCTGGCACTCACCCCCAGCCATCTTCCTCACAGGGTCTTTCCCCGGCTGGGGGCGCTCCAGCCTCCTCCCCACGTTCTTGGGCAACTGCAGCAGAGAAGCCTCCCTGCCTCCGCCTGAAGTCTCCTGTCCCCGCGCTGTGTGTGTGCAGCCTTTGTGCCCAAGTGGAGCCTGGGTGCAGCGGAGCTCGTGGGAGCCCTGTGTGTGCCTGGTCGTGGTGGGGCCCCAGGGGCTGTTCTGGACTTCGTGGGGGCTATGGGCGGTGGGGTGTGTGCATGGGTGTGCCTGTGAAGCACCCTGTCTCTTCAAAGAAAGTGAGAGGCGTCCTGCCCTGGTCCTGCTGTCTGCCCGCCTGCCCTTCCAGAGCCTCCCCAGCAGTCGCGGGGTTCCTTGGGAGGCCCTGCCGCTTGGGAGGCCCGCAGGGCCCCCTTGAGGTGGTGGCCCTCTTTGGGCTTCTGAGGGGATCGTGGGGGACTCCTAGAGTCAGGCCACCTCAGGCCCTGAGGAGAGTCAGAGACCCCCCCCAGGGTGTCCTGGCCCCCCTACTGTGACTCCTCACACTCAGCAATGACCTGTGGGGTGGGGGGCCCTGGGGCATTTTTAAACCTAGGGTTTGGAGTCTGGACTAAGCTCCATCCACGTCACTCACAAGTTTCTGTTTATATTTCTAGCTTTTTTTAATAAAAGAAAAAAAGACAGAAAACAGAAGTTTTCACAGCCCAGGGGCCTGGCATGCCGGTCTGTGCCCACCCAGCCCTCTGGCCCAATTCCCTGGGCATAGTCACGCCCACTAACCCTCTCACCAACAGACCAGGTCACACACAGCAGTCACTGTAACGGACTGCCGCATACACACTCAGTCTCACACTCACCTGTGGGTTTTGGTTCTGTTCAGTTTGGGTTTTTAACTTTACAGGGTCAGTTCTGCTTCACCCCTCCTTTTGTATGGAGTTCCATCTGGGGACTTTCACCCCCTGCTCCAGTCCTGAGGCCTCCTGACCCTGACGTTGTGATACACCCCACAGAGATCTATGTTTCTTATATTATTATTGATAATTATTATAATATTATTATGTAATAAATTTATAAGAAATGAAGGCCTGACTCAGTTGCCTCCTTAAAGGATGTGGGAGCAGAGTCTGTCCCTTGTGCCTCAGACTGGTTACGGCCTTGACCCGCCAGGTGGTAGCTCCACTGTGTCTGCCCTAGGCCTCTGCGCTGGCTTCCCTGCCCAGGTGCCTGGCTTGTCCCTCATCCACTGGACTCCAACCCAGGGTACCTGCCCTGGTGCACCTGTGTGCTCGGCTGCTCATTGAGTGGCATCCCCTCAGCTAGAAGTCCAGGGCGGCTCCTCCATGGTTTCTGTCACTGTGTGTGTGTGCGCGTGTGAGTATGTGTGTGTGTTGCTGGGGTTCAAATCCAGGGGTTAACATGCTAGGCAAGTGCTGGCCACTACCAGGTGCTCTAGTCACATTTTTTTTTTTTTTGTGGGTACTGGGGGTCGAACTCAGGACCTTGCGCTTGCGAGCAGGCGCTTGTGCCGCTGAGCGGTATCACCGGCCGGTTTTTCCTTTGTATGTGGGTACCGGGAGTTGAACTCAGGCCCTCGCGCTTGCCAGGCAAGTGCTTATGCCACTGAGCTATCTCACCGGCCCTCTAGTAACATTTTTAAACCTAGGGTTTAAGACCCTCCACCGGTGTCCACTTGTTCAAAAAGACCTACTGGTCTTGATTTCAAATCCTATCTCTCACTGTCCTGTCTATGGCTGTTGACTGTGGTTGGGACTCACCCTGCCACTCTGAGCTGATGTGGTTCCCTCCCACAGTCCTGCCCTGTTCTCAGTAGTGCCAGTCTGTCTCTGCATGTGAGGGAGCCCATGGGGGCCTTTCACGCCCCTCCACTGCACTCTGGCATGCCACCTGTCCCTAGCCTTGCCTCAGTCTTGCAGTCCAATCGCTGCACCCATGACAGTGCTTCAAGGCTCTGACTGCTCATTTCTACTCCTGCCCCGATCCCCACCTTTCATCACAGTTGCTGGCTAAGCTCCATGTCCTTTCAGGAATCCCTCCTTGCCCTCCCTTCCCAGAGTCTGAGCTGTATGTTAGCCCTACATCCTCCCAGCCCTGGCACTCTCACATTAGAGGAAAGTGAGCTTGTCACCTTGGGTGGACCCCTGGAGGGCAGAGCTTCTCAGGGATGTGAGATTTACTTTTTCCTGCTACCCAGAGCCAGGCCCCACAGACACAGATGTCCCTCGAGAGTGCATAGGTGGTATGTGAGCAGCCCGCTACCACTGACCAAAATGTGGCAAGGGAGGGTGCCGTGTGGCACCCTTGGGGTGGCTGCTCACAGGAGGGGCAGAGGTACCTAGAAGGATGAAGGTAGGGTGAATGGGTAGGCAGATTCTTGCCCAGTGAGAGGGCAGAGAGTGAGCCAAGGGCCAAAAGGAATGAGGCCACCCAAGGAGGGGCAGTGGCTGCAGAACCTGGTCACATGGGCTGAGAGGCATCATGGACATCGCATGATAAACTTAAGCCCGAGTCAGGCATTGCTGGTTATGGAGCCAGCAAGAGAAGCAGGAAGAGCCCGAGGGACCAGGACACAGCCTGGAGAAGTGCCCTGTGTGTCCATGAGGGGAGCAGGTGTCCTCCCCCCAGTCCAGCCCTGGCGAGGAGGGACAGGAAAGTCCGGTGGCCCAGGAGGGATGGCAGAGACACTCCTGAGGCTAGGATAGCAACTTGCATTTTGTCTGGAAGGCCCTACAATTCTAAATATTCAACATTTAAAATTTTGAATCTCATTTTCAAGTTAGAGACTGTGTCTGTCATACAAAGGACCACACAGGAAGTCCAGGAAAGAGGCCTGGGGAGGATCTGAGTGCTGAGCTCCAGGTGCAACCCTGAGTCTCTCTTGATGGACTCAGAACATGGGGTAGTACAGCTTTTCCCCTGAGGATAGAAAGGCTGGCTTCCCTCTGTGCAAGGGTGGGAACCTGGCTTCCATGGTAATAGCATTGTCCACTCTGATTCCCAAGGGGTCTGGGTGGGTTGGGGGAGAAGATGAGCACTACCCAGGCCAAAAGCCTCAGGACCTTCAAGGCCTGAACCAGAGAAACCTGCCAGACAGGAAGAGGCTGAGGGCCTGCCCTAAAGGCCTGGGGCAGACATTTTCTCGCTCAGGACCTCAAAACACTGCAGCACTGCCCTCAGGGGCCCTTTGAGAATCACCAGCATTCTCTGGAATCTGTGGCCCCTGTGCCTCCTATGCCACTAGCAACCCCAAGATCCTGTGACAGTTCAGGTGAGCTTGAACACCAAGGCTGGATGGACAAGGTTTTAGCTCGGCAGAAGGTCTTCCTGGAGAGCAAGGGATGGGGGCTGAAAGGAGCTGGACATCATGTGGGAAAACTATGGGGTGGGAGAGAATTGCTCTGGTGAGTGGCATGGAGGAGGCAGGGTCTGAGGGGAACTACAGGAGCTGTGAGGTAGGGAAGGAGTGGGAGCAGAGGCCTGTGCTGGGAGCTCTGCCTCAGCCTGAGCCAAGTCCCAGGTGGCCATGGGGACCCTGTCTTTTGGCTCTAGAATCTAACAATCCTGCACTTCCTTACTCTTGAAATAGCACAGAAGAGGCAAAGTCATGCTCAGTTGAGATGCCTACACTTCGTGAAGCTTAATGACAAACTTACACCGGGATGGACGTGTACCTTACCGGTCACGGTGACCTGAGGCAGGTACTGAGCCTGTAGCCCCTTCTAGAACTGGAGTGAACTTGTTCTGCAGAGGCAAACAGTGATGCCTTCTAGGACTCAGATGTTGGTCTCCAGACTTGTATTGCATACCTTCTAAGTACAGTTTTAAAACGAGGTACTACCTCTCATTTTAAAGTTTATAGGCAACATTTTCACCATATATTTTAGTAGTTACCAAGATTTTGATGTATAGAATGTTGTTAACATATTAACATATAAAATAAAATACCACTCTTTTAAACAATTCTCATGGATCTAAATACCAATCTTATATCTATCAAAAACCTTTGAAAATATTTGAGTAATATTTTCTTTAGTAGTCAAAGCTTTTATTATTATTATTATTGCAGTTCTGGGGATTGAACTCAGATCCTTGCACATGCTACACAAGTGCTTTACCATTGAGTTATACCCCAAGGAATTCTTATTTCCATTTCTGGAACTACATTTCCCAAATAATTTTGGCTATTTATCAGGTGCACCCTGACCCCAGTTAAAATAACTCAGGCCTCTTAACACTCAGAGGTTAAGTTGAAACTTCTTAACACTCAGGTTGGTGAAATAGAATCTCCTCCCTTTCAAATATAGAAAGTGAGTCCACTTGACATAAATGTTGAAAGGAGAAATCTTACACACTTAAAAGGGGAGAAGAATCCTTCTGATAGAAGAAACAATTCTTTGTGACTTAGGTATGAGAAGTAAAAGATCCTGATACTTAAAGTACCTGAGAACCTGACGTAGAGGAGATGCCCTCCTTACAGTCACCCAGAGGCAAGGAGACCTCCTGACAGGCACGAAGCAGAGACAAAAATCTCATGGCATTCAGTTGCTATTATTGAGACCTGCTTACATTTGTAGGGGGAAACAAAACCTCTTGACTAACAGTTAGGAAAGTAATACATGTACATTTTCAGGTAAGGGGAAGACTTTCAGCAGACAGTTAAATCATCCTGCTACTCACATAGGGGAAATAGGCCTTGTTGCTACCTGTAAGCAAAGATGAAATGTCCTTGTCCTGTAATAGGAGACACCATCAGACCTGCAAGGAGAGTAGGTATTAGGATATTCATGTGGAGAAAATGATAGTGCTCAAGAATGAGGTATATGAGATGAGATCTCTGAACATTCTCCTGGAGAAAATGAGATATCCTGTCAGTGGAGCAGAAGGGATGGGAATGTCTGGCACTGAGGTAGAGAAGATAAGACTTTGTAACATTCATGTAGGGAAAGTGAGATATAGTATACTTATGCTACAGTAGGGGAGATGACACTTTTTAGAAGATATGGGAGCTTCAGACACATAGCTGAAGAAGCAAGGGCCTAGTGCCAGACAGAGACAAGATCTGCCTACACTCAATGCAGACCAGGAGCCATGATTCTCAGGCTGGCAACCTAAGATCTCTTTGTACTTAGATAGAAGATATGGTATTTTATGACCCTCAGGTAGGGAAGGAGAGACCTTGAGACACATAGGAGTTGAGGAACTTTGGACACTCACAGTATAGGAGATTTTGCGACAGCCTCGGAGAGGAGGTAAACTCTCTTGACATTCAGGTAGGAAGATGAGAGTATACTTGAGTGGAGGAGAGCAGACTTCCTGGCAGTCAGGTAAGGAAATGAGAGCATTGACACTTCATCTGGCAGTTGAGACTTCAGAACACTCATATAAGTGAGATGCAACCTTTCCACACTCATTAGAGGATGTAAGACCTTTTGACTCTCAGGCAGAAAAGATGCAACGAGGGAACACTCAAGTGCTGAGAATGTGACTTCTTAGCCTGAGGGTGGTGAAGATGAGGCCTCCGGCCCTGTGATGTGTAGAGATGATCTCACGGGAAGAGACAGTGATAGCTCCCTGATACTCAGGTAAGATATTTGAGATCTACTAGACCCGTGACCTCCAGGAAGTGGTAGTGATACAAAATGAAAAAGTATGAAATTCAGAGAAGATACTCAGGCAGAGAAATCAAGATCATCCATAATCTGAAAGCTCAACACTCAGGGAGAGCAGATGAAATGTCCTGATAGGTAGGAGAAATAGGATCTTGGTATACTCCCAGGGAAGATGCAGCCTTTTGAGCCTCTCATAGGCTGGTGGAAACTATACTCAGGTAGAATAGGTAAGCCTGCCTCTCTTAGATGAGAGCTTTTGATAGAGTAGGTGGGACCTTTTGACACTGTTGCAGGAGAGGTGAGAAGTTCTAATCTCTGAGAATATGTACGAACACTTGTCTTAGTTACTTTTCTCATTGCTGAGACAAAATACCCGACACCCAAAGTTAAAGGTGGAAAGGTTTATTTTGGCTCAATTTGTAGAAGATTCAGTTCATAATTGACTGGCTCCAAGGCAGGGGGGGCATGGCAGGGGGGCATCGAAGAGCAGAAGACAAGCAGCAGCAGCAGCAAAAAGCAACAAGTCACAATAGCAGCTTCTTTCTGCCCCTTTTATATTCTGTCTAGGCTAACTGGCTTAGGGTGGGTGCCAAACCAATCAGTGAACTAATTTAGTAATCACACACCCTTAATCCCAGCATTACACACTCTAGATCCAGCCACCTCTGAAAAAGCCTCACCTATGACTGCATGAGGCTTTGGGGGGACATCTAGACACATGACTACACATATCATACTCTTGTAGGCAAGGTGGTATCTCCTGATAATCATATAGGAACAATGGAGTTTCATGATATGCAGGTAGCTGTGATGAAAATGGACATTAAAGTACAGGAGAAAACACCTTGCTGCCCTTAGATCCCAGAGAAGAGAGTGTTACCGGTTGATGAGTTCCGAGGAAATTCTTTCCAGGTTCTTGGTGTCCTGAACAAAAAATTGGACAAGACACACAGAAAAGGTACTGGGGATGTACATTTACTAAAGGTGGAAAAGGAGTATGCTTTGCAGAGTGAGAGCAGGCTAGTGAACAGATTCACAGTGGCCACAAGGATAACGGAGGGAGTCTTTTGATATCTGGAATTCTTAAGACTGGCTTCTCCCTCCTGCAAAATAAGACATCTGGGACAGCTGTCCTATAAAAAAACTCCCTTGGTCTGGCACCGTATTTAAACTATCCTATCAAAGACTTGCTTGGTTTCACATCAGATGTAAATGGAGAATTGAAAATAATACTTTTCTCATTGGTTTCAAGTATAGTGTTCAAGAACTGCAGAATCATCTTGGATTCTGCATTCTGTGCATGTACTCTGGGTCTCATGACTTTAACAGGTAATGTCCAGTTGTCTGACTGGTTTTGCCCCTCTCCTACCTCAAGACCTGGAGATATTTCAAGTAGGAAATAGGAGACTTTGTGTGTGTGTGTTTTGCTTTATTTTTTATTTTTATTCCTACATGTTTGCAGTACATAATGATCACATTCATCATGGAGGATTTGTACATGTACATAACACATCTTAATTCTTTGTTTTTGTCCTCTTTCCCTCCCCTCCCTCCAATCCTTCTTCCCCTCCTCATTTATAAAAGCTCTATTTCCATTTTTTCCTTCAATTCTTTTTTTTTCCCCTTTAAATCCCTTTTCCCTTCCTTTCCCCTCCCTTCACCTCTTGTTCCCTTTCCCATTTGAACAAGTTCTTCCTACTTCTTAATATCTATCCTCCATTTTGCCCCTTATTTATATTTTGGGTTTGTCACACAAGATAAACAATGCGATATTTAAACTTATGTGTCTGATTTATTTCACTTAAGATTGTGGTCTCGGGCCGGTGAGATAGCTCAGTGGCATAAGCACCTGCCTGGTAAGCGTGAGGTCCTGAGTTCGACTCCCAGTACCCACATATGAAAAAAAAGGGCCAGTGATATCGCTCAGCGGCACGGGCACCCGCTGGTGCGCGAGGTCCTGAGTTTGACCCCCAGTACCCACAAAAAAAAAAAATTATGGTCTTGAGGTGCATCCATTTACCTAAAAATGTCTGAAGTTTATCCTCCTTTATGGCAGAGTAGTACTCCATTGTATTTAAATACCACATTATCTTTATCCATTCATCTGTTGATGGCATATGGACTGTTTCCAAGATTTAGCTATTATAAATTGTGCTGCTATAAACATGGATATGCATGTATCACTGTGGTATGATGACTTAATTATTGAGAAGATAGACCTAGAAAGGGAATAGCTGGGTCAAATGGAACCTCTAGTTTTATTTTGAGGAATCTCCATACTGTATTCCAAGGTGGTTGTACTAATTTACACTTCCATCAACAATAGAGAAGTGTTCTTTTTTCCCCACAGCCTTACCAGCATTTGTTATAGGTTGATTTCTTGATGATTTCTTTGTGGCATGAGATGGAATCTCAATGTTCTTTTAATTTGCATTTCTTGAATGACCAGAGATGTTGAACATTTTTTTATGTACTTATTGGCCATTTGAACATCTGAGAAGTGTCTATTAATGAAATAGAAGACTGTGATACTCAGCAATGGACAGAGAGGATGGCTTTGGTCATAAATCAAGGAAATTCAAAATGTCTTTTTGAAAAGATAGCATACCTGTGGAAGACAGAAAGATAAGTTTCCTCTACCAAGTATTAAGGATCCACTGATCTGTTGAATGGGACTCCTTTTAACTACGGATATGCTGCATCGTCTTGTCACACAGGGCCAAACTGCTGCTCCTCAGTTTTGGAGTCTGCAGTACTTATAGTTCAAAAAAGGGCAGACCTTGACTCTTCAGAGAGTGGCTCCTTGGAAGAAAAATTGTCAGTGAAGGACCTTGGCCTTTTGACAGAGGAAATGGAGCTGTATATGAGCTCCCACCACCCTGGGGGTGCAGGAAGTAAGGAAGGTGCCTCAGCAGGAATCAGTTAAACCTAGGAGCCTGTCTGGCCTGTCTGGAGGTGAGGGTGGGGATGGGGGTGGGGTGGCCATGCTGATTGGCCAGGAAGCCACAGAGCTCTGTGAGGTCACAGCGTGCAGGTCTGGCTGGAGCAGGAGTATGGTGGAGATGCTGCCAACTGCCGTTCTGCTGATATTAGCTGTGTCTGTGATTGCCAGAGATAACGCCACTTGTGAGTAAGTGTCAGGGGAACTTGGTGGGGGAGGGTGTCTTCTGAACAGCAGGTCTCACCCAGACTCCCTCTGTCCAGGGTATGGGGGGTCCCAAGATTGAGCCTTAGCAGTCCCTGGATCCTACAGCTCCTGTGACCCACATACGCAACACAGACCCTTCTTGCTCCCAGAACCATCAGCCCAGAGCTTGTGGGTTCCCAACTGTCTACAGTTTCCCCTGAGAGGGATTCCTCAGCTCCTAGTTCTATGCCCCCCACTTACCTGGTGACTGACTCCACCACGTCTCAGACATTGAATTCAGAGTTTTGGGACCTCACGCCCTCCCATGGGCAGCTGAAATGTACCACTCTAGCCTGACTCCAAAGGCCTCTAGTACCTCCACTCACCTGTAGGCCTTCTCACCTCCCAGAGGCCCCATATGCCAACAAGTCCCAAACTATTGGCCCTCTGCTTGTGACACAGGGCTCAGAACTTCCACCTCTGGACCCCCACTATTCCTAGTGTGCCCCATGCCTATGGACTGCTGTATTGCTTGTAGCTACTCTCTCCTCCTGTCACCATCTAACCCAACTCTGCAGCCCCAAGATCCCTTCAACACCTGCCTCTCTCTGTCCAGGCTCTCTCAGCCAAGACTGGCTCTGAAGACCCCAGGTTATTATATTATGTCCCTTTACTTCCAGCTCTTCCACCCCAGCTCTAGCCTTCTGTTCTGCCCAGGGCGCCCCCTACCTCCAGGCCTTGTACAACCCTTTCCTGCATAACACCCCAAACCATTTCCTGGAGCCCCAGGCTGCCTCGACCTAACTCCTAGCTGTTTCTCACATTTCCTAACCCTATGTTCCTGCCTCCCTCAAGCATGGAGACAAGGCTGGGTTTGAGCTGTGTCCTGGTTTCTCCTCAGTGGCCCCTGTGGCTTGCGGTTCAGGCAGAACCCACAAGGGGGCATCCGACTCGTCGGAGGGCAGACGGCACGGCTCGGGGCCTGGCCCTGGATGGTCAGCCTCCAGATCTTCATGGCCCACAACAACCGCAGGTACCACGCGTGTGGTGGCATCCTGCTGAATTCCCACTGGGTGCTCACAGCTGCTCACTGCTTCGACAGCAAAAAGTACGTGTGGGGATGCACAGAGGGGGGTCCCCGGAACTTCTGGCCAGCCAGTCTGTGAGAATGACTTTTGTGCCCACAGAAAAGTCTATGACTGGAGACTGGTTTTTGGAGCACAGGAAATTGAATATGGGAACAATAAGCCAGTGAGGGCACCTCTGCAGGAGAGATATGTGGAGAAAATCGTCATCCATGAAAAATACAACATTGTGAATGAAGGGAACGACGTTGCTCTCTTGAAGATCACCCCTCCTGTTTCATGTGGGCAGTTTATTGGGCCAGGCTGCCTGCCCACTTTTAAGGCAGGCCCTCCCAAAATTCCCCAGACCTGCTACGTGGCTGGCTGGGGGTACATCAAAGAGAATGGTGAGTATGGGGAGGGGTTCCAAGCAGGGCACTGCTGGTTATTCAAGAGGGGAGGGTCCTGAGGAAGAGTCCTGAGGGTTACACTCACCAGTAACTTCTGTCCAGCTAGTCTGTGAGAATGATGTTTATGCCTACAGAAAAGTCAGACTGGATTCTGGTTTTTGGAGCACAGGAAATTAAATATAGGAACAATAAGCCAGTGAGGTTCAGGGTTTGTGTGTGATGACTGGCTGAGCAATTTTCAGTCCTTATCATGGTGCCACAAATACAGTCCAGCACAGTGCCCTCGCATAACTGGAGAGACAAGAGAAGCTGAGTTCCCTGTCCAGGGTGACATGATTTGGTGAATTGGTGGCTTTCTAAGCGAAGGCTGAACAGAGGTACAAGTAGAACCTTGGCACTTTTCAGAATGAGGTCAAGGCTGTTGTCTGCACCTGGCACCTGGCACCTGGCACCTAGCTTCTGGATTCTGAAATTGGAAACATACCCTGAAGAGCATTTGAAGAAGTGGTTTAATGTGTTTTTGTGGCAGTGGGCTAGTTTTTCTGATCTATAAATGGAAGGGTCAGCTCAGATGGCCTCTGACTTTAACAGGTACTGAACATCTGGTTGAACAGATGAGAGTCCAGGGCTGTCTTTATCCACCATCAGCAGCAGGCTCCTGGGCTCCCCATCCTTGGGCAGTCAGAGCACCAACATCCACCCTTTCCATTGGAGTTACTTGGAGTTTTCTGTGTAGACTGAGAGGGAAGCAGGTGGTGGGTATGGTTTTTTTTTTTTTGGTATGTTTTTTTTGCAGTTCACAGTTATTCCAGTATTTAAGGCCCCTCAGAGCTGTCTAGCAGGTCCCTTGCCATTCAAGATGAGAACTGCTGCCACTCTGTACGTCTCTGTTCTTGACAAAGCTGCCTGCCTAGATGTCTCACCCACTCACTACTATGTGGCCCACTTGGCACCAGATGGGTAGTGAATAAGGGAATCTTTTGCACAGAGAGCAGTGTATGGAGGGTCCAGGGAGTAGTCAACTGTCATAGCTGACTCCATGGCTATGTTCTGAGTCCCAGACATCCTCTCCACATACTTGAAGCCTAGAGGCACCATTTATCCCAGAAGCAACAGGTCGCTCCCTTAGGTGGCAGAAATGGATAGCAAGGTTTTGTGAGTTGGAACTTGGTCTCTGCACATGACTGATGTTTTCAGCTTCCCAGAGGTGGTTGTGTGAATTTTCATCCAGTCACACTAGGGATATGAAAATGTGACTGAAATTAACATAGTTATCTTTCTCTTCTCTTTCTTTGATAACAAAAAATTTAGGCTTCCTAATTCAAGGCAATTTGGTCATTTGAGATTTAAAATTCAGTGTTTTTCATAATATAAAATTAATAATTTTGGGATTATTCCCTTTACTCATATTCCTTCTTCCTAGGGAGGTTGATCTAGTTCCCAAGAGGTTTGTCACAGGTCCTATCCCTCAAGGAGGGTGGTCTTGTCCCAGCTAACCTTGTTCCCTCTGGCTTTTGCTGACACATGACTATTGCTTCCTGGCCTGGGGTTCCTACCCCCATCCCAGTTGCTGATGCCTGTGGCTCTGCCATGGCACCCAGAGTGAGGACAGCATTATTCTTGTCCCGCCTTCTGTCCACCCTCTGACAATGTTCACAGCTCAGGGGTTCTTGTAGTTCATGGGAGGGCTGATCTCGGGGTCCCCACTCCACCCCTACCTTTGCTATCCTGTCGCTCAGGAGGATTGTAGGTTTCCAGCTACACTTTGGATGTCACAGAAGACTTTTTGTTCTGGAATCCCCATGGAAATGTAATGAGCAATCTTTCATACGTTTTTTTTTTTTTTTTATCTTGTTTTGTTTTTGCAAACACATCCCCCACCCCTAAGCCCAAGTCTTTGAGAAAGCTGCCAGGCTCCAAACTCTGTGACTTGCTCAAACTTTCCTTGTTCTGCCTCTTCGTTGAACTCCTTTTCTCTGGGGCTGGAAAAGCTGCCCCAGAATGCTGCTTCTTTCCCTTGAATTTTGAATTCTTGTAGGCTTTTTGTGTCTATAACTTAAAGCCAACAGGCCAGGATTAAGAAAACCATCTTCTGTTTCAGGACACCTGGTTCTTTACAATGAGGCCCATAGCTTTCATGCCTATGGGTCCTGCCATGGATTTAAAAAGTCATTTTTATGGTAAACAAGCCAGAATTATTGTCATTGTTATCTCAGTGTCACTAATTCCCCAAAGGCAGGGTACCTACAAAACTCCCATGCTCCTGGGATTGGAAAAAAAGCCTGGCAAACATGCATTCAGCAGTCATCTACTGAATGCCAGCTGAGCACTCAGCACTGCACACATGGCTCTTTGAATCTCCTAGCTTAACATCAGGGTTGCATGGGTGTGCTCCAGGTCTGCCCTACACTGGGCTGCTTCTACCTGTGCTGCAGACATCCAGACCCACCTATCAGGCTTCTGGTGCTGTGTGGGAAGGGACCAGTGCATCTGCTGCTGTTCAGATCCTGCTGCCTGCACTTGAGGAAGAGGCACAGCTGCACTGGTTCTGAGGCTGTGTCTGAGCCAGGTGCCAACTCGTGTGTGAGCTGTAGCATAGCTGGCCTTTCCTAACCCTCACGTCACGATGGAGGCCCTGACTCAGCTCTCTTTTTCCTAAAATCTCCTCAGAGCAGGTCTGAGGCACTTGGGGAAAGGCTAATCAGCCCTGCTTCAAAGGACCCTGTCTACAACCGGGGAGGAGCCCTGATGAAGGACAAAAAGCAGGGAGAGTGATTTTCTTGCCAGATTGTGGGGAATGGAAGATGTGTCTCAGATTTGGGTCTAAAGAGAGGCGATCCTGGCCAGGTCCCAGCCCCCTACATCCCCACTGTGGCTGGATGATGCTCCAGCCCCAGATCCAAAGTGAGAACAATAGGGCCATGTAAATCAAATGAGTATTGGTTACAACTAACCTCCATCAGCCTTGTCCACCATGAGTACACATGCTCACCCACCCTTGCCACTTCATCCTGGTGACAGGTCTTTACCTCCACCCCATCTCCTCTTATTGTGCAGGAGTGTATGAGGAGAGGTGGGATGTTGGCTGAGAGATCTGTGTTCAACAAGAGTGTTAGAGAATGGGGATTTGGTGGAGGGAAGAGGCAGGGCTTCCCTCTGTGTCTTCCTTGATCACTGACCACTGTGTGGCCTGGCTGCAGCCCCCAGGCCATCGCCTGTGCTGCTGGAGGCCCGTGTGGAGCTTATCGACCTTGACCTGTGTAACTCGACCCAGTGGTACAATGGGCGGGGTCATGTCAACCAACGTGTGCGCAGGGTATCCAGAAGGCAAGATCGACACCTGCCAGGTAACCCTCCTTCTGATGCTAGACCCCTGGGTCCCTTCAGGGCTCCCCAGACCCTGAGGACACTTCCTTTTTGGATCACTGTCTCCACTTTCTGCCAAGGGCTCTATTTTAGCGACTCCTTGCCTAGTTCCTTCTCCCAGCATCATCGATAGTCACAATGAGGACTGGAGGTGACACCTGCCAGCTGTCCTGACAGAGGTCTATCACCACATTTAGCACTCAAGAACTTAGCACAAAGAATACATCACCTGAACCTGGCCCCTGGAGAGAATGTCTGTCTCCCTTCCCCAGAACACAAAGCATCCAGAGTCACACATGCTCCTGTATTTAGTAAAGCCACATGCATGCACCATGGCCCACTCACCTCCTCACCATGGGAAACCAATGCCAGCCACATCCCTCTCACAGCTCACTGGAGGCTGTGGCACCAGCTCAAACTTTACCACAACCATCTGTGTTTCTGACATCAGGAAACCACGTAGCTGCAGAAATTGTCCTCCTAGAGCCCATGACCCCCACGCAGGGAGAGTGGCTCAGGGTAAGTGACCACTGTGTCCCTTTGGGCAGGGGGACAGCGGCGGGCCTCTCATGTGCAGAGACAACGCGAATAGCCCCTTCGTGGTCGTGGGGATCACGAGCTGGGGGGGTAGGCTGTGCCCGTGCTAAGCGCCCTGGAATCTACACAGCAACTTGGGACTATCTGAACTGGATTGCTTCCAAGATCGGTTCTAGTGCCCTGCATGCGATTCAGCCAGCTACCCCTCCTCCTCTCACCACTCGGCCACTGCCCCCAGCCCAGCAAACCCTCCTCCCACCCTCCAGCTGCTAAACCTCCTTGGTATTTCCAAAACCTTGCTCGCCCTCCTCGCCCTCCTCGACCACTTCAACCTTTTGCACCTCACCCCCGACCACCTGCAGCCCAGACCCCACCCCCACCCTCACTTTCCCCCCTCTCCTCCACCCCCACCCCCTCCTCCCCTTCCACCCTCATCTCCCACCAGACCAACCCAAGAACTTTCTTTTGCCCAACGCCTCCAGCTTCTCATAGAGGCTCTGAAGGAGATGGGCAATTCTGGCGCAAAGAGCTCTTACGGCATGGAGACCCCAGAGCTCCCAGAACCCATCTCCTCCTCCTGATCTGAAACTGTTCTCAACAGACCAGTGAACAGTTCATCTGAAATAAATAATAAATGTATATATTTATAAATATATATACATGAGGAAATACTTTCTGGCCTTCTTTCTATCTGCCCGCCTCCACTCAACCCAAGCCTTCCTCCATTAAATCTATCCCCTCTAAAGAGACTGAATGTATGAATTGCTCAGACATTTGTGTTGGGTTTTTTAAATCTTAAATTTTAAAACTGGAGTAAGGTGACCTGGGACCATAGGCTTGGCATGGTCTGTATTTCACATGTAGTGAAACTGACAGGACTTAGCAATGAGGGGCTGACTCTGCATAAGTAAATCAGAGCGGCGGCGAGGTGGCTGTGAAAGAGTGCCTAGGAAAGAAGGGGCAAGGGTCAAAGTCTTCTACTGGGAGGTCATGTTCCCTAAGTGCCTTGAAAGACATTCACAGAGAGGCTTCTGTATGGAAGGCTGGAGTCCCCAGCACAGGAAAGTTAACAAAGCTATTGGGCAGCCAAAACCAACCTCCACACCAGACATAGGTGGCTGGCTGATTGAACATTGCTGGTCCAAGTTCATTACTGGCCTGTGGCTAACCCTATTAGTTTCTGGACTCAGGTGGATTTAAAAATTATTTGTTAAAGCTTTGCAGCAGTGTGAATGTGTATATGTGGGGAGATACCTTTTGGAGTGGCTGAGTCAGTTTCGAATGGCTTCCATAACATTATTTAAGATCCTCTATTGCAAGGAACAGAAATGATTTAAGTGCTAAGGATACAAAGATGCTACATAGAAGCGATAGGAAAGGAGCTTGGTGAGGCATGACCACAGTCTGAAGTTTTTGAAGAGAGCCTGAGATGCTGTTTGGCGGACCTGCCCCACACTGCCCAGGCGGAGCCACCGCCAACCAGAAGGGCTTACAGCTGCTTGCAAAGTTCTGGTAGAGAACTCCTAATGAGCTCTGGGCAACTGGCCACTCTGGTTAAGGTTGTAACTCAGACTCAGATGAGAAAGCCTGAGGGAACAATCATTTCCTGCCTGGCTTGGAAATGGACATATGAGGCAGCCATAAGTCTTCATGTTTGGGATTCCTCTGTGTGCTTGGGTTCAGACAAAGCCCCTGCTTTACCTTTCATCAGCTCTGTGTCCTTGGGAAGATGTGACAGAAGGTTGTGTGACCATGAAATAAGGACAGGTAGGACACATTTGGAGCAGGGCTTGACACGCTGTGAATGCTTGTGAGTGTCATGTGGGAGCCCATTGGTGAGGAGCTGCTGGTGAATGAGCCATGCTTGTCACAGGGACAGTTGGGGGCCACTAATCTTCCCATGAATGGTCTGAAATGCTTTGGTTTGGTCACATGGGAAGGTCTGCATATGGTTTGAATGGCCCTTACCTCTGTAGCATAGCAACACTTGATAAAAACCAAATTCTCTCTGCCTTGGCTAAAAAGCTGGCATTACTAAAACTGAAGTTGGCAGTTTATTTTGTTGGCTTTTGAGCTGTCTCCTAAATACAGTTACTCCTCTCCTCCCCTCCCTCCCTTCTTCTTCTCTTCTCTTCTCTTCTCTTCTCTTCTCTTCTCTTCTCTTCTCTTCTCTTCTCTTCTCTTCTCTTCTCTTACTATTCCCCTCCTTTTCCCCTTCTCCTACTCCTTCCTATTCCTCTCTCTCTGTCTCTCTTTCTGCTGGGGACTGAACCCAGAGTCTTACATATACTAAGCAAGCTTTACCACAAAGATACTTTTTTTTTTTTTTTTTTTGGTGCTGGGAATCAAACTCAGGACCTTGTGCTTGCCAGGCAGGCGCTGTATCACTGAGCTATATCCCTGGCTCCCACTAAGCTACTTTAGGCCAAGCTCCTTTACCCAGATCCTTTAGGCCAAATTTCATAATCTCCCTCGTGCCAGACACTAGTCATCTTCTAAATACTAAGCAAACACAATGCAAGAAAGAAGCCACATTATAGTCCACATGACCTAAAGAGCAGAGATCATGATTATTTTCTCTCAATAATGTTTTATAGTTTTGAGTGTTTTTATCTTAGTCAGAATTAATCTTAAGTGTTTCATATTTTGATACTCAATTTGCTCTTTGCTAGTATACAGAAATGTTGTTGATTTTTGTATATTTGTCATGTATCTTTTTATTTTATTTTTTTATGTGGGTACCGGGAGTCGACCTCAGGACCTCGTGTTTGCCAGCAAGCACTTTTGCCACTGAGCTATCTCACCGGCCATTTTTTTTTTTTTTTTTTTGGGAATGGGGCCTCACCATTCTGCCCAAGCTGGTCTTGAACTCTTGGGCCCTAGCAATCCTCCTGTGTCAGCCTACCAGGTACCTGGAACTACAGGGGTGTGCCACCACATCTGGCTCAAAAAAGTACTCTTAAAACAAACAAACTACTTTCTTTTGCCCAGCTAATCATTTTGAGAGTCATTTGTGTATAGTGTGTATCAGTAATTTATTCTTTTATTTACTGCTAACTACTTTATTGTATACCACAATTTGTTTTTCTATTTACATTGGATTGTTTTCAGTTTGGGCTATAACAAATAAAGCAGCTATGAATATTCATATTCCTATATAAGCCTTTGCATTTTTGTTTAACACAAAATATGCATATACTTTTGTATTTCTTGGCTAAGTGCCCATGTGAAGAATGGCTAGATTACAGATTACACGGTAAGTGTTTTTTTTTTTTTGCACCGGGAATCAAACTCAGGACCTTGCGCTTGCCAGGCAGGCGCTGTGCTGCTGAGCTATATCCCTGGTCCTATATGGTAAGTGTATGTTAAGCAAGTTTTAAAAAAACTGCCAAAGTATTTCTTCAGAGTTGCAACATTTTGGATTCCCACAGTTCCATCTTTCTACATCCTTCACAGCACTTGGTATAGTCAGTCTTTTAAATTATAGTCATTATGATAGCTGTATGGAAATATTTCCTTGTGATTTTAATTTCCATTTACCTAATGACTGGTGATGGTAAGCACCTTTTCATGTGCTTGTTGCCATCCAAATATCTTCTTTGGTGAAGTGTCTCTTAAAATTTTTTGCCTATTTAAAATTTTTTGTTATTTTTTTATAGTTTTGAGGGTTCTTTTTATGTGCTGAGTGTGAAATTAATCAGTTACATGCATTTGTAAAATAGTTTTTCCTGGTTAGAAGTTTGTCTTTTAATTCTGTAAAGAGTGTGTGTGTGTGTGTGTGTGTGTGTGTGTCACGGGATTAAACCTAGGCCCTTGTGCATGCTAGGCAAGCAGTCTACCACTGAGCTACCACCCAATAGTGCTGTAGGCTGGTGATGAAGCCTTCAGCACAGGAAATTTAGGGACATTCCAGATCCAAACTATAGCAGGTGTCAAATAGAAATTGTGGGCTCAAAGATATGATGATTGAAATGAAAACTCACTAGAGGAGTTCAAGAGCAGAACTGAGCAGACAGAACAAAGGACTGATGAATCTGAAGGGAAAATAATTGGAAAACTTCAGCCTGAGGAATAGAAAGGAAAGAGAATTAGAAGAAAATTGAATCAAACCTGAAGAAATTTTGGACATATCTAACACACTAAGATACAAATTATAGGAGAGAAGGAAAGAGGGAGAGAGGGAGGAAGGGAGGGAAGGAGGGAGGGAGAGAGAATGGAGGAGGAGGAGGAGGGAGAGGGAGAAGGAGGAGAAGAGAAGAGATGGAAAGAAAACATATTTGAAGAAACTGTGGCCCCTAAACTTCTCAAACTTCCCAAATTGGAGGAAAGATAAGAATTGCAAAGAATGGGCTGGTGAGATGGCTCAGCGGTGTAAGAGCCTTCCTGGCAAGCGTGAGGTCCTGAGTTGAACTCCCGGAACCCACATACGAAAAAAGGGGCCGGTGATATCGCTCAGCGGCACGGGCGCCTGCTGGCGCGCAAGGTCCTGAGGTCGACACCCCGGTACCCACAAAAAAAAAAAAAAAAAAAAAAAAAGAATTCCGAAGAAGTCAAAGCAGGATAAGTTCAAAGAGACCCACATCAAAACACATTATTATCAAACTCTCAAAACACAAGAAGAGTAGATTTTGACAGCATCAAGAGAAAAGCAACATATAAAAGCAATCTTCAATAAGAGTAACAGCTGATTTCCCATCAGAAGGAATGAAGGAATAAGATCTTGGTATGGAACATTTAAAGTTCTAAAGAAAAAAAATTTTCCTGTAGACCAGGAATTCTGTATCTAGCAAATTATGCTTCAAGAATGAAGGAGAAATTATAACTTTTCCAGATTAAAAAAAAGTGAGAGAGTTCACTACCAGTAGACTTGTCCTAGAAGAAGCTAAGGGGAGTTCTTTAAGCTAAGATAGAAGAAAACAAGAGAATATCTTGAAGCCATAAGAAAAAATAAATACTGGTAAGGGTAACTATATAACTATACACAAAAGCAAGTATTTCTCTACTTCTGATGTTATCAAATATTATCAGTTTATAGTTTCTGTCCTTTCCTATATAATTTATTATTTATTTATTTATTTATTTATTTATTTTTGTGGGTATCGGGGGTCGAACTCAAGACCTTGCATGCCAGCAGGCGCCCATGCCACTGAGCGATATCACCGGCCCTTTTTTCGTATGTGGGTTCTGGGAGTCAAACTCAGGACCTTGCGCTTGCTACGCAGGCGCTTATCCCACTGAGCTATCTCACCGGCCCCTCCTATATAATTTAATAGGCAAATACATAGAATAATAATCATATTATTATCCATGTTATAGGCACTCAAAGTATAAATAGATAATCTGTGATGATAATATAAAGGGAGAAGGACAGCAATGAATAGCAGCAGTATTTGTATACTATCAAGAATAAATTAGTATTACATAAATTAGCTTGCAATGAATTTAAGATATAATTGTAATTCTCAACATAACACTGAGAAAATTAATAAAAATGTATGGGAAAAATTGGCATGTCCCTGTAATCCTAGCACTCTAGGAGGCTGAGGCAGGAGGATCATTAAATCTGAGCCTAGCCTGGGCAATTTACTTAGCAATACTCTGTCTCAGGAAAAAAAAAAGCTGGGCATGGTGGCACATGCCTGTAATCCCAGCACGGGAGGCTGAGGCAGGAGGATTGCTGTGAATTCGAGGCCAGCCTGCACTACATAGTGATACCCTATCTCAAAAAAAAAAAAAAAAAAAAAAAAAAAAAGGCTGGGGAAGTAGCTCAGTGAGATGGCACTGTGTTCAGCCCCCCCCAAAACAACATAAACTAATGACAGATGTATACAGTACATTCCACCCAACAAGAGCAGAATATTATTCTTCCTAAGTGTACCTAGAACATTCTCCAGTACCAACCATATGTTAGGTCACAAAGCAAGTCTTAATAAGTTTAAGGAATTTAAGGAATGAAATCATGTATCTTTTCTGAATACAAAAGAATAAAATTACAAATCAGTAACAGAAGAACTGGAATATTCACCAATATGTGTAAGTTAATGCATTTTTTTGTGGTACTGGGGATCAAACCCAGGAGTGTTTTACCACTGAGCTGTATCCTCAGCTCCTTCCCCCTTTTAAAATTTTGAGACGAGGTCTCATTACATTGTCCAAACTGGCCTCAAACTTGTGATCATCCTGCGTGAGCCTCTCAAGTAGCTGGGATTATAGGCACCTGGCTAAACAATGCATTCTTAACCAGTAAGTCAAAGAATAAATCACAGGAGAAATTAGACAATGCCTTGAGGTGAATGAAGACAGAGACACAACATGTTAAACTATGGGATGAAGCAAAGCAGAACACTGAGAAGGAAATTTATAACTGTAAATGCTTATATTAAAAAATATAATATCTGAAATCCATAATCTAACTTTATGACTGTATGCCTGAAATGAAAGATCTAGAGAAAAAAGGAGCAAACTGAACTTAAAGCTAGCATAAGGGGCCCGGTGAGATGGCTCAGCGGCGTAAGCGCCTGCCTTGCAAGCGCGAGGGCCCGAGTTCGACTCCCGGAACCCACATACGAAAAAGGGGCCGGTGATATCGCTCAGCGGCACGGGCGCCTGTTGGCGCGCGAGGTCCTGAGGTCGACCCCCCGGTACCCACAAAAAAAAAAAAAAAAAAGCTAGCATAAGAAAGGAAATAATAATTAAAGTGGAATATAGAATATAGAAACTAGAAAAATAATAGCTACCAAAATCAGAAGTAGGTTCTTTGAAAAGAGCAACAAAGTTAACAAATCTTTAGCTAGACTAAGAATAAAAGAATGAAGACTCAAATTACCAAAGTAAAAAATGAGAATGAGGATATTATTACCAATTTTATAGAAACAAAAAGGACTATGAGAATATTATGAACAATTGTATGCCAACAAATGAGGTAACCCAGGTGAGACGGGGAATTTCCTAGAACAAACAAGGTACCATAACTGATTCAAAAATATAGAAAATCAGAATAGATATTCTAGAAGAGATTGAATCAATAATCAAATATCTCCCAAAAAGAAAGGCCTAGACCAGATGGCATCACTTGTGAAATATATCAAACATTTAAAGAATTGACACCAAACCTTTTAAAACTCTTGCAAAGAACAGAAGGGGAGGAAATATTTCCTAACTCACTCTATGGGGTCAGCATTATTTTGATACCAAAGCCAGTCAAAGATACTACAAGAAAACTATAGGTCAATATCTCTTATGAATATAAATGTGAAAATTCTCAACAAAATACTAGCAAATCAAATTCAGCACATCATCAAACTCAGCAGCAGGATAAGAGAAACTCGGAAACACGGTATACAATTTTTGCTTGAAAGAGCGTCCTCTTCCATACCTATCAGGAAGGACCTGAACGTGTATTCACATAGGACCACTGTACACATCCTTGGTTTTGCCCAAGGTTATATAAGTTCTCCTACTCTGTGGGAGGGTACTCTGAAGGTAACTGCACCATCCTGACTTTCCATAGAACATCATTTTAACCCACTATATTGACAACTGCATGTGAATTGGGCCTAGGGAGCTAAATACTCTGGATATCTTGATAGGATTATGCACTCCAGAGGGTGGAAGGCAAGTCCTAAAAATATTCTGGAGACTGCCACATTGGTAAAACTAGAAGTTTATTGGTTTGGGTTAGCTTGGTACATGGCTGCCAAAAATGGACTGCTGCCCACTGGGGTATGACACTGAAAGATGGTGGCAAGGGGAAATTCAATGGGTAGAGTTTCAGGCAATGCAAGAGGCTACACACATTGTGTAGAAGGAAGTGGCCTAATGTTAGGGTATTTGTAGATTTATAGGCTTAGTCTGAGAGGAGCAAGATCAAAGTGATCAGGTACAAGTAAGTCTTTAGGATCATAAACATATACAATTATTATTTGTTAGTTGAAAAATAGTCTTCAGGAGAGGCATGAAGATGCACCTGTGGGAGTGGACACAAAGGCAGAGAATCATGGTTTTGTAGGTTAATAGTCACTAGAGTACATCACTGCAAAAGAGGCAGACTACGAAGTAGACAGGTGGTGTTGACCAGTAGATGCCAGTCAGCCTCTGTGCTTGGCCACCACAGTACTCATTCAGGGGCTCAGGAGCAAGGGTGGTTACAATGGCAGAGTTGGAGACTATACAGGCCCCAAGGCTGACTGACTAATGCTGCTGCATGTTCAGTAGAGAGCAGCACTGAACCTCAATGTCTATAATCTTTCAAAGAGACCTTGGTGGCAAATTAAGCACATTGGTCTGTCCTATCCCCAAAAGCATGTTTCATGCTTTGAGTGAAAACAATGTGTTAGAGTGTGTTCTGGCATACTTGTCTTTCCTGCCTGCAGTGCCTGCAGTGCACAGCATCAGCCTCCAGGGCCACCCAATTTTTGTTCTATTGATATAGGAACTTGTAAAACATCACCTCAGACCAAGGCACCTATTTACAGTCTAGAAGTATAACGGTGGCACATAGCTATTGCTCCCATTAGACACTACATGGTCCAGAAGCTACTGCTCCAAAAGAGCAACGAAAGCCCTCTTAAAGACCCAGCTAAGTTGTCAGTTTGGATATGACACCCTATTGGGATGGGGACCTTCAGGATGTGGTATATAACTCAATTGTCAATATATATATAGTTCTGTATCCCATGTCCAGGAGTGGATATAGGAGTGCCCTGCTTAATGATACACTTGGGGAATTTGTGCTTTCTGTCTGCAACTGTAGGCTCTATGAATGGAGGTCTTGGTGGGGTCCATTAAGTGACACAATAAGTTTCACAGAAACATAAAGCCATGGTTGCTTCCTCAATTCTCTATGTGCTAGTAAACTGGCAAGCAAAGTGAAGAACTAGCATTCTGAAAAGAGGTAATTGTCCCTGATCAGAATTAGGAGGAAAGGATGTTGCTATATAATAGAAACAGGGAGGAATGCATTTGGGACTGTTGCCAATCAGTTAGGGTTCTTTTGGTCAATTCAGATAGAAATAATGAATCAGGGCCAGGGGTATAGCTGAGCAGCATGCCTCAGTTTGATTCCTGGTCCCCCCTGCCCAAAAAAGGAAATCATGAATCAGCAAAGTACAGCTCTGCTATCAGTTCTGATGCCACTGGTTGACACCAGTTAATGCTGGACGCCATTAGGCCAGCACTGCCAGGTGCTGGTCTATGCTACTGCTGGCCACCACCATTTGATGCTGGCTTTTGCTGGATGCTGCTCTCTGGACCTTTTCAGGGTTAACAGGCCCTAGTGTTTATGGTTCTCTTTTTTTAAAGCAACTACTATGTCCACACTACTCAGGGTAAGAGTGCCAAGTAGATTTACAGGGCCTTCCTAGCTCACACTACCCAAGATAAATCATGAGCAGATTTTAACAGGACCTGTGCAGCATCACAGAGGGGTCAGTACATCAGAAGGGGACTCCTTAGACTAATCTGAAAAGTGTGAGGAGAGTGCTGCTTATATAGCAGCTGCAGGCCTGTGATTGGTCCAAGTGTAGGCTTCTGACTGGTTCAAATTTGGGCCTGCTGATTGGTCCAGGTTCAGGCAGGCCTGTGATGGTCCAAGTGGCTATAGCACATCTAGGACTGATTTGGCTGTCATGTGACAGTTCAACAAAATATCAGGGAGTTGCAAATTGTTTAATAGCTGTTTCAGCTCCATGGTGGGGTTAAAACAGGAATCTTCAGGAGCCTGTGTTCATCACAGCTTATTGAGGCTTGGGGAGGTTGGGGATGTTAATAATGGACCCAGATTCCGCCTGCCCTGATCTTAGCCATATTAGGGCCAAGCATCTGGAGTGGTGAGAGCTGAGGAAAAGTGCCACTGTCAAGGGCTAAGCTTCACTTCCTTTCAGAGTGGCCCAGAGAGTGGCTGTGAAGCAACCTCATGGGTGGCATGAGGACACTGAGGCAAGAGGCAAGTTGTCCCAGTTCATTCTCCAGGGCCCAAGGGAGAGCAAAGGGAAGCAAGGTGATGGACATAACAGCTGTGGGCCAAACCACACCTTCTCTGTCTGGCAAGAAAAAAGGGGAGAGCTAGGCACTTCTCTTCTGTCTCAGTACTTAGGTGACCCATATTCTTAGTACTTGCACCCACCAGGCAACCACTCAGACCAGCAGAAGTGCTAGCCAGAAGGTGGCGGTAGAAAAGGGGAGATATACTTCGGTTTTCAAAAGGGTCCAACTGCAGAGAGGGCTCTGGGTTTCCTTTTGTGCTGATTGCCTTCCCAGAACTTGTGACCCCAGTAAAAAACTTGGGGAAGCTCTGTCTGAAGGTTAGAACCAATTGTTTAAGCAGGTGGATCTGAGCAGTGTGTTGGCTGCTGATGCTGTTGGTGCCCTGCCTCAGCACTATCTCCTGACTTCTCTGAGTGTTGATGGATAAAACTCACAGCTGCCCTCCTCTCCAGTGAAGTGCCCTAAATGCTTTGAAGCCATTTTACCCTGGAGGCTATAAGTTGCCCCGTTTACCTCACACTCTTGGCTGACTGGCACAAGAGGTCCCTGGTCTTGAGGGAGGACAACTTTGGGGCAGTTTATCCTCCAGAGCTTTCCTGGCAATGGGGGCAGATTGAGGTTGCCCTCCCGCTGAGACTACAACCTTGCTCAACTTCTTAGCTCCTGCACGCTCTCCTTTCCTTACTCATCTAAGAATGATCCCAGTAAGACATCTGAACAATTGCCTTTTCAGACTCTGCTTCTAGCAGGCCTCATTAAAAAAAAAAAATTCATGTAAAATCAATACTGATAGTGAATTTTATTTATTTTTGTACCAGCAACTGAACTCTAGACCTTGCACTTGCCAGGCAGGCGCTGTGCCACTGAGCTATATCCCCTGCCCTTTATAGTGAATTTTAGTGAGTGATGTTAATTCCAACAAAGCTGTTTGCATTTAAAAAAAGTACTTATTGGGCTGGAGGCGTAGCTCAGTGGTAGAGTGGTTGTCTAGCCTAGTGTGTCCTGGGTTTGATCCCTGGTACTACAAAACATAAAGTAATCCACTCCACAAGTTTTGGTCATTTACAATAACTAAAGTTTTTTTCTTTCTTTCTTTCTTTCGAATCCCACTTCCTTAGAGCAGTGCATTCTTGAAAAACCTTGGTCAGGTGAAGTCTAGGTTGAAAATGTGAATATCACTTATTTAAAGTGGAATCCAAAAACAATATGTTCTGGAGCTCCAAAAACAGTATGTACACTTTTTTTTTTTTTTGTGGGTACTGGGGGGTCGACCTCAGGACCTCGCGCGCCAACAGGCACCCGTGCCACTGAGCGATATCACCGGCCCCTTTTTCGTATGTGGATTCCGGGAGTTGAACTCGGGCCCTCGCACTTGCAAGGCAGGCGCTTACGCCGCTGAGCCATCTCACCGGCCCCAGTATGTACACTTTTTAAAACAGTAAATTCCACTGAAATGGTCTCCTTTATGGTCAATCAAAAAGCAGGTGGGAGACTGGGGGTATAGCTCAGCGGCACGGTGCCTGCCTGGCAAGTGCAAGGTCTGGAGTTTGATTCCTGGCTCAAAAAAAAAAAAAAAAAAAAAGCAGGTGGATTTGAGCAATGTTGTCAATCAAGAGTTAACATAGGCTCTCCTGTGGCAGATCAAGGCAGTCTTCCTCATTACTGTGGTTGATGAATGGTGTTTTATTTCCTTAGTATACATTTACCCAGAAAGAGTTCACGTATTGTAATTCAATTTTTACTGTAAAAAAAAGACTAACAAAATAAATTAATGACAACAATGCAAATAATGCCATAGATGATAATAAGAGCATATTATCAAGCCACAGCTCCTGGGGAGGGAGGAAAGGCAGCTTTCTTCTACATGCCTCAGCCATGATCACTGCAGTAGGCAGTGATCATCTCTTCCTAGAGTAATGGAGGAAGCATTCGTATACTCACAGAGGCTCTGAAGGGAGCTGTTCTGAAAATCATTTTCTTGTAATCCAGATGGGTATTCCTTGTGGTACGGCTGTACAATCTGATGTTTACCAACAGTAATGCCTGTGTGTGACCAGATACAGCTATACCTGATGCCTGCTTCAACTTAATTTAAATGGCAAACCTGTTCCTGTAACGTTTGCCTGACCTACAAGATCTCCTGAAACAGTAGGTGCTTAAAAATCTATGATCTGGGGGGCCGGTGAGACGGCTCAGCGGCTTAAGCGCCTGCCTTGCAAGCGCGAAGGCCCGAGTTTGACTCCCGGATCCCACATACGAAAAAGGGGCCGGTGATATCGCTCAGCGGCACGGGTGCCTGTTGGCGCGTGAGGTCCTGAGGTCGTCCCCCCGGTACCCACAAAAAAAAAAAAAAAAAAAAAAAAAAAAAAAAAAAAAAAAAAATCTATGATCTGTCTGCTTGAAAACATTTTTTAAAGAGTTGTCTGGGAAAGTTACAGAGGAAAAGGAACAGAACCTCACCCATCCTGCAGTGGGGAAATGGTGCAACCAGGGATAATTATTCTCTTAGCAGAAGTACAAGGAATAGTCCCTGAGGTCAGTTTTGGGAAGGAAAAAACCCAACCACCTGAAAGTCTGTTTACTAAAGGCACACACAGCATCATTCCTGGATTCTCTCCACTGTTGGCTGGGTTGGGCAGGGAGGTGTGAAAGACACCAATCCCTAATCCAGGTGGGACTTCATGCTTGTCCATAGTGTGCCGGTGCTGACCTCTTCCTGTACCATGCAAGTAGGGTTGTAGAAGACTGAGCAGGGGTTGGCTTGGAGAGGTTCTCCATTCAGAGCTTGAGGTGTATTCCCAAGTAAGATCCCCACATCAGCCACAACAGGCTGCTCTCTGATCAGGAGAGGGACAGGCTCTTGATTCTGCCACTCTGCTCTTGGTCTGGTGCATCTTCCTCTTTCTGCTCCAACTTGAAGTTCTGTGAACAAGGTCACAGGTGAGGCCTGGCCCTACGTTTGCCCAACAGTAGTTCTGATCCACTCAGAGGTGGCAAAGGAAGGCAAAGCCCACTAGATTTGGTTATATTCTACATCTCTGAAGTGAATGCCTGCTTTTTCTATCCCACCCTAAATTGGGCCCCACCTACCTCAAGCTCCTCCAAAACCTCATCCATGAAGTCCTGGGAATTCTGTTTGTAAGACACAGCTAATCGAATTGCATCATTGAAGAGCTGGGGGTTAGATGAAGATTATGGCAGCAGGCAGGAGGGCCCTGGGCCCCCCTAAAACTGGCAAGCTCATCCTTCAGTTTACCTTCTCTCCATTAACCTGACCCCATGCACAGTGGATTTCTCCCTCATCAAGCCCAGGCCCTCCCATGGCACACACCCATTTCCTGTCCTTCCCATCCCTTCCCTTCACAGCCTCTCTCTAACTGTATTACCTCACAGACTGCCTCTGAAATTGACCATTACCTTCACAACGTTGGTACCATCAGCAGCTGAGACAAAGTACAGGGGCAGGGAGAATTTCCTGGCAAAATTGAAGCTCTTTTGGGTCACTTGTAGGTCCGCTGTAGAGAGAAGCAGGACACTGGCCTGTCCATCCAGGGAAAAGGAGAGGGGTTGGGAGGGAGGGTTAGTGGAGACCCTATGCCAGAAAGAGGAGTGGAGACAACTAGGGAACATATCCTCAGAAGAGTTAACAGGGATCTGTGTCGTGGGAAGAGGGCGGGTTGGCTCAGCTCAATCTTTACTGGGGAGGGAGCATCTCCAGAAGGAGGACAAATACTGAAGGCTGCCCACACCAGGAAGGGAGGAGGAAATGTGTACAGTGGGCCCCCACAAATCACTTCACCCAAACGCAGGGATGGCCCCACCATCGATTTTGTTGGCTACCACGATGCATGGGATCTCTGGCCTGAACTCTCGAAGCTCTGTGTACCAGGTGCTCAGGTTTTTATAGGTGACTTTCCTCTGTACATCGAAGACCTGCAAAGGGCAAAGGCAGACAGCTTGGGTGTGTCCGTGTCTCTGCACGCCACCCATAGGTGAATTACACACCCAGGCAGGTGAATGTGAGCACATGACACAGGCTAGGAACTCAGACCAGCAGCCTCAGAAGAGGGTCCAAGAGGAACTAATGGACACATCACCTACAGGTCACTCTTAGAAAAGAGGCAGCTCAAATACTAAGTGCCAGTGCAGGAATGAAATGAAAATGGCTAAAACCAACTTCCATGTTCCTGAGGGGTCAGACTCTAGCACCACACGACCCCTTTGGGCCTTGTTGCATCACCCTCTTCTGTTTAGTACTCTTAGTTATAAGTATTGAAACTCTGCAAACTCTCAAGAGCCTCTGGGTTTAAGAGAATGTGGGAGGAGTCAGGTGATGAGCCCTGCAAAGGGTCTCCCCACTGTGCCTGCCAGCTGGTGAGCACCTGTGGATAGCACCTGTGTCTTTCCACCCTGGCACCTTGCCTATGCACACCACAGGCAGAATCTATGTGCCAGAAGTGGTCAGAGTGCTGTGGGTGCACTCAGGAAAGAACAATCCTAATGACAAAACATCAGAGGAGGCTGTGTGGAGCTGGTTGCATCTACACAAGGCTTAAAAAATGAGAAGCGTTTCAAGTTTCCCCTCAGCTGCTATCCCTTACAGAGGAGATGACACCCACTCAGGGCTACAGTAAGCTTGTGTATACTACAGGCAATCACAAGTGGAAGGGTAGGCTATGAAGAGCCAGGGCACTTTACATACCAATAACGATGGCAACTTATCCACCCCCAAGAGCAGCACCTGCTCCCTCCCTTTGTGGCTACAGCCAGAGTGAAACCATGTGACTTCCAGGACCAGGCCATAGGGGGACTGCAACTCCCACCAGGTTCTCCTTGGGTGCTTATTCTTGGGATCTAGAAGCCATTCTGTGAGCAAGCTCACATCAGCCCACACCAACAACGTGCACAGAGATATGCACGCAGCAGGACCTGCCGATGACCCATCTAGCTGGGTGTGTGGAGATGCCTGGCATCCAGCCTGAGGTTCTTCTTAGCTGAGGTCCCAGACCTTGTAGATTCCTGACTCAGCAGAAAATGGTTGTTCTGTGCCACCAGGCTTTGAGTTTTGTGTGAAAGCAAGACTTCAAATGCTTGTTCTAAGAAGTTTGAGTCTGAGTTCAATTCCCAGTACCAAAAAAAAAAAAAAAAAAAAAAAAAAAAAAAAGGAAGTTTGAATGTCTGAGATTTTCACTTGATCACACTTGGTAGCACTCGTAATTCAGAAAACCAGTCTATTGGGCTGGAGGTGCTCCTCAGTGATAGACCAAGGATAAGCCCTGGGTTCAACCCCCAGTACAAAAATAGAAAAGAAATGAAAATAAAAGACCCAAACCAATCTATTATTTTTTGTGTTATATATGGCTAATATTTATGAAAATGTTTATATGGACCAAAAGAAAAAACACTTTTTCAGTGTCTTAAGAGTGTGAGTCTGAGAACTGAGTCAGGCATTCATGGGCAGGAGCTCCCAGAGGACACGGGCTTTCATGATCCCTTTCTCACTTCTTAGCCCTTCTCATGGTTGCATTTTAGGCACTCCTATGTAGCTTACTACCCGCTGGCCATTGGCTGGGGTCCTGATGATGGCCCTAGACAGCACAGTGAGAGACTGGGAGGGAGGTGTGGGATGGTTTGAATGAGAAAGGTCCTTAGGAAGCAGCAGGCAACACTGGAGGGAGGCCCTGGGAGCCCCTCAGAGGGATGTGCTCCATTAGGGAGGGGTCATGGCTCTATCTCAGCCGGGTTTGCCTCTTGAGCACTATGTGTGGACCCCTGAGCTTGTTGCATTCCCTAGAATGGTAGTTCTTTACCTTTCCTTTGCCCTTCCTCACTTGGCTTGTCCTCACGTAGAAGCCCTTGGGAGCATGTGTATTTGAAGCATCCCTGGTGGTCCTCATCCCCTCTCCCAGAGCACCCAGCTTGGTTAGGAGGACCCAGGACTGCTGGATCACTTTTCTCCTTCACCCCTCAGGCCACACTTGCCCAGCACCTTTGTCCACCTCCCAGCTGGTGTCATACCATGATGCAGGCGTGGGCCTTGTGGTAGTAGGAGGCATGCATGCTCTGGAACCGCTCCTGGCCTGCCGTATCCCAAAAGTCTGCAACATGAACACAGCTATAATTGCCTGACTGGGCTGGAGGGCAGAGACCCACATGTCCCAAGGATTTCTGAGCAGGTCTCTGTATACAGAAACAAGATAACATATGTGGTGCAAACCACCGTATGTATGTGAGTACATGTGGGGAGCATGTCCTCAGGACAGAGTGCCTGGGGGTGCTATGAGAGATATGTTATGCTGGTGTGTAGGGGAGAACCAGGGCCAGAGGACAGTGGGGAGGACAATGCAGACTATTCAGGAGGAGGGAGGTAGGTCCCCTCATCCCTATACTCAAGATGCAGAACTTCTGTGTATGGTGACCATGTGTGGCCTGGCCAAGGTGGGGTTGTGACCTCACACATGGTAAAGTCCAGTGTGGGAGACAGTGAGCTGGCTACATTTGTTATTTCTTTATACTGGCTGAATGAGAAACCCTGAAATAAAAGATACTGCAGTATCTGGCAGTATAGTCTCAATATTTACTTATTTTCTTTCTTTTTTTGAGACATGGTCTTATTATGTAGTCCAGGCCAGCCTTGAATTTGCTATTTAGCCGAGGCTGGCTTCAAACTTGCAATCCTCCCGAGCTCCTAAGTGCAGGGATTAAGGCATCTGCCACTATGTTCAGTAAGTTTGCTTTTCTGAATCCTGCCCTATACACTGGTCCTCACTACAGTACTGGGTTTGCCTCCTCTTCCCTGGCCCTGGCTCCCCGTTTTCTTCCCTCCTGATTCCCTTTCAAGGGTCTCCTCCTTTCTGAGTTTCCTCCCCTTGAGGCTCAGTGTGCCCTATGTCGTGCTGCTTACCTACGAGGATGGTCTTGCCGTCCACGGTGGCTGTGTGCTTATACAGAGTCAGGGCATATGTGGACAGCTGCTGTGGCTGACTGCACCCAGGTTAAGGAGTAAGATGATTAATAGGGAAGTTAGGAAGGCATGGTGAGGCAGGTGTTTGGTGTGACAGAGCAGGCCCACTTCCTCCTTTTCTTTTTGGAGTTACCTAGATTTTAAATTGAATGAGTGTTCCAGACTGAGGATCAGCCTCTCACTGGCACAAGCTATACAGAAGGGCAAGGGCAGCAGGGGTTGGGAATGTGTCCTTGCTATCTAAACTTGAGGTAAACATACAACAGGATTTTATAGAGAAGCTATCACAGAGGCATCATGAAGTTGGAAAATGCAACTGTGGGTGCTTCAGCTTGTTTATGATTGCAGCTCTTGTAAGATGAAAAGGAAATCCTAACACTAGGCAGCAACATGACTGTTCCATGGAAAAGAGCTCCCACAAGTCAGATAGCTGATAAGCTGTTTATAAACTGATACTAGCTCAAAGTCCAGAAGATAATGTCTCCTGAAGCTGAAAGATACTGGATGGTTTAACAGTAAAGCCAAGATGATGTGGGCAGGCTGGGTGCACAGGAGTACTTGGTACGAGTTGGAGCAGAATATATGCAGATACCAGGGTGACAGACTTCAGCCGTGGGGTGCCAGGGCAAGAAGCAGCAGGCTCTATGGGCTTTCTCACTGCAGTTTTCAGTGGTCCATCAGGGAAGCTTTTAAAAAGTTTCCCAGTTAGGTGGGCATGTTGTTCCATACAAGTGATTCCAGCTATGTGGGAGGCTGAGGCAATAATCTCAAGTTTGAGGCTAGCCTGGGCAATTTATGAGACCCTTTCATAATAAAATTAAAAGGGCTGGGGATGTAGCTCAGTGGTAAAGCATTTACATGTGTGAGGCCCAGGGTTCAATTCCCAGCACCATAAAAACAAACGAACAAGAAAAACTCCCCAACTTCTCAATTGCAGGGAGGGCCTCATTTCAAACTTGCACAATACAACAATTTATGGGAGGAGAGAGATGTGGTAGCTCATATTTTACAAAGTTTATTCATACGAGAGACTTTTAAAAGTCATATTAAGGGGCTTGTTCTTTGGGGTTAGAGACTAGGTACTTGCCCAAGTCATAGATATGAAGGAGGAGGATTTGAATTCAGGCATTTAAGACAGACAAGATGTTCTCAGCCATTTATATTACTCTCCTAATATAAGATAAACCCAAATATGAGTAAGCTCCAAAACAGCAGTGACTATGTGATGTCATATGGGTCCATTGGTGAGAAGACAGTGTGAAGGAAACCCATACATTCATTTACCCATTGCTTCTTCCTGGGCTGCTGGTGCAAAAGGGTGGGGAATATTGTGAGCACATGAGTATGGGAGGAACCACATGAACAAGGGGCATCTCAAACCTTAAAGGATACAATCCATCCATGAGAAATCTCTCCATAAGCCTGTAAGAGGAATATACAAGGTCAGGTGGCATCCCTATCTCCTCTTTACCCCTATTTCAACATGCCCTGGCTGACAGTATGGAAGCCACAGACCAATTCTAGCCAGTTTCTAGGTCAAGTCCCCAACTTAGAATCACCATTACCAGCCTCTCATAGCAAAACCACTCATGTCACTAAGAGCATACAGACCAGCCCACGTAGGGATTTCAGATCCATTATTTCTACCTCAGCATACTGCTGCACATGCAATTACTTCTGTTTTACACATGGGGAACCTTAGACCAGGATGGTTGCACCCTCCACATAAAAGTCATTCTGTAGGTCCTCAGGGCTTTGCTCAAAATGTCACTTAAGCAGTGAGATTGTCTCTGACAACTCTATAATATGGAAGTAGTTCTACCCATCACATACTCCTTCATTTCTCTCTGCCCTGAACATAACAGCAACTGAAATATTAAGTATTTAACTTTACTGTCTCTCTGCTGGAATGGAATGTGCACCGGAGCAGTTGTCAGATTAGTAGTTTATTGCTGTATCCTCACAGCGTAGGGCAGTGCAAAGATGCATGGTGCTTAGTCAGAAATAAACACGTGAATGTGAGCAAAGTTAGCAAGCTTAATTTAGCATATATCCTCAAACCCAAGGATATCCCTGAATCCTTTTTTAGCTTTCACAAACACTGACCACCAATTAGGCCATATAATAAATCTAAAAAACCAAAACCCAAAACAATGTTCCTCACGCCGAACACCTGCCTCACCATGCCTTCCTCAAAAAGCTCATCAGGAGGTACAGATAAAAGCTCCAAACCAGATTTTAACACCCGTGTATTTTAAAACTGAAAAACAGTCAAATATATAACACCACTTATAAGTAACTTACTTGTTAGAAAAGAATCTCTGAACTTCAGAACAAAAGAAATTCCCCAATATAGACTATAGAGATAAACATAGCTGCATAAGTTCTTAACAAAATATTAGCACATAGAATTCAATAATATATAAAAGATGTTATATGCCATGACCAAATGTAACTTGTTTCAGGGATGCAAGGATGGTTTAATATTTGAAAATCAATGTGAACCCACCATATTAATAAGCTAAAAGAGAAAATTCATGTGATCTTATCAATTGATTCAGAAAACATATCTGAAAAAATTCAATGCTCATTCTTGATAAAAATTCTTAAAAAAGAAATAGAGGGGAACTTCTTCAACTTGATAAAAAGCCTCTAAAAAAACCTTACCTAACATCATACTTAATGGTGAAAGATGAGATGTGTTCCCCTGAGATCGTGAACAAGGCTAAAGTGCCTGCTCTCACTATTCTTATTTAACACAGCGCTAGAAATTCTAGCCAGTGTGATAAGGCGAGAAAAGGAAATAAAAGGCATACAGATCAGAAAAGAAAAAATACCACTGTCCTTATTTGCAGATGTCACAATAGTCTATATAGGCGGGCTGGTGATATGGCTCAGTGGCATAAGCGCTTGCCTGGCAAGCGCGAGGTACTGAGTTTGACTCCCAGTACCCGCATATAAAAAAAAACCAAAAACCAAAAACCAAAAACAATAGTCTGTATAGGAAATTCCAAGGAATCTACAAAATAGATTCCCAGAACTAGTGAGTTCACTATGGCCACAGGTTATAAGAGCAACATACGAAAACCAAGTGTATTTCTACACCCTGACAGTGAACACATGTACACTGAAATTAAAAATACCATTTGTAAGCATTAAAAGTGAAATATCTATGTGTAAATCTAACAAACATTTACAGGTCATGTAAGATGAAACTGCAAAAGACTGATGAAGGAAAACAATATAAATAAAGAGATATAAATAAGTTCATAGAAGATTCCATCTGTCAGGATATAAAGCTATACATACATAAGCACCTAAAAATAGAGCCGCAAAAATCTAGAAAGCAAACACTGATGTAATTGAAGGGAGAAATAGACAGTTCTACAATGTTTAGAGATGTCAATATCCCATTTTCGATAATTGGTAGAACAACTACAGAGCTTAACCAGCAAACACACGACTTGAACAACAATAAAAAACCAATTCATAAGTGCCTGCCCGGCAAGCGCGAGGTCCTGAGTTTGACTCCCGGAACCCACATAATGGAAAAAAAGGGCTGGTGATATTGCTCAGTGGCACAAGTGCTTGCTGGCAAGCGTGAGGTCTTGAGGTCGACTCCTGGTACCCACATAAAACAAAACAAAACAAAAAAACAAACCAATTAGACCTAACCAATACAGAACACTCTACCCAACAACTGCAGAAAACAGTCTTCTCAAGTGAATATGGAACATTTCTAAGCAGATCATGTTAGGCCAGAAAACAAATCCTATTAAAAGATTCAGGGTGGGCATGGTGGCGCATGCCTGCAATCCCAGCACTTGGGAGGCTGAGGCAGTAGAACTCCCCCAAGTTTGAGGCCAGGCTAGGCTAGCGCCTGAACTACATAGTGAGACCCTGTCTCTCCTCCCCCCAAAAAGATTCAGATCATATAGAGTATCTTTTTCTTTAATTTTTTTTTTTTTTGCAATAGGATCCTGCCATACTGCTCAGGCTGGTCTCAAACTCATGGGCTCCATTTTGGCCCCTTGAGTAGTTGGGACAACAGGTGTATACCACCCTACCCAGCTCAAAGTAACTTTTTCAGTGACAATGGAGTGGAACTGGAAATTAATACCAGAAGGAAAATTGTAAATTCACAAGTGTGTAGAAATTAAACCACACACATTTTAACAACCAATGGATCAGGAAAAAAATTACAAGGGAAATTAGAATATACCTTGAAATGAATAAAAATATAAATACAACATACTAAAACTTATTGGATGAACCAGAATAAGTGTTAAGAGGGAGATGTAATGTACAGCTGTGAATGCATACATTAAAAATGAGGAAAGCTATTAAATCAATGCCCTACCTGTACTGCTTAATGCACCATTTGACAAAGAACAAATTAAACACAGAGCTAGCGGAAGAAACAAAACAGTAAAGACCAAAGTGGAAGGCCAGGAGCAGTGGCACATACCTATAATCCTAGCTACTCAAGAGGTTAAGACAGGAGGACTGCAAGTTTAAGCCCAGCCTGGGCAACTTAGTAAGACTGTGTCTCAAAACAAACAAACAAACAAAAAATAAGGAAAGGTGGGGGCTGGGGATCTAGCCCAGTGCTCGCTGGCTCCCTGGATTCATTCCCCAATATTTCCTGCCCCTCAAAAAGATTAGAGGTAAACAAAATAGAAAAACAATAGAGAAAAATCTATGAAATCAAAAGTTGGTTCTCTGGAAGCAACAAAATTAACAAACCTTTAGTTATACTGTCTAGGAAAAAAGAGGAAAGGCACAAAATATCAAAATCTGAATTGCAACTGGGGACACATTCTGTTTCCTGTGCCTTTGGCATCCTTTAAGAAATCATAGATTTTCCTCCTATATTTTCTAAGACTTTAATATTTTTAGCTACCACTTCACACCCATTAGAATGGCTTTTACCATGAAAATGAAAAATAGGTGTTGGTGAGGTAGTGAAGAAACTGGAACCTTTGTGCGTTATTAGTGAGAATGTAAAATGGTGCAGCAACTGTGGGGAACAATTTGTTGGTTCCTCATAAAGTTACACATAGAATTACCAGATGACCCAGCAATTTCACTTGTAGCTATATAGCCAAAAAACCTCAATACAGAGACCCAAACAGATACTTGTATACCAGTATTCACAGCAGCACTATTTATAATATCCAAAAAGTGGAAACAACATATGTGGTCCATCAACAGATGAATGGATAAGCAAAAACTGGTGTATATAAACAACGGAATATTATTCAGTCAAGAAAAGGAGTGAAGCTCTGGTGCATTATACAACATGGATCAACACTGAAAACATTATGCCAAGTGAACTAAGCCAGGTGGCATTATAACTGGGGACAAACAGGGTTCTTTTCTACTTTGAACAGAGTCTGACTATGATAGTGTTCAGCATTTGGGCAGTGAATCCATTAAAGGGGTCCAAGATGGATGGCTCAAGTGTTGTTAGGACATCTCTTCTCAACAGTTTCTATTGCAGGAAGGTGGCACATGCAAGAATGAAAAGCCCTCTCCAGGAAGCAAGGCCCAGTGTTTGGATGCCTGCTTGTGGAAGGTGGGAAGCTATGTTATTAGGGCCCACTCTCAATGCAGCCCTGGAGTACTCATGGAGAAAATGCTATCAAGAAGGATGAATGTGCTGAGTAAGAAAAAATGGCATCTTGGGGCCGGGGATATAGCTCAGCGGCACAGTGTCTGCCTGGCAAGCGTGAGGCCCTGAGTTGTTCAATTCCCAGTACCAAAAAAAAAAAAAAGAAGAAGAAAAAAAAAAAAAAGAAAAAATGGCATCTTAAAGAAAGTCTGGTGATTGGCGTTGCCACCACTGTAAGTCTGTACACTACAAGAAGGCCCCAATGCCACCCTCTGGAACCAAGGCTGCAGAGCAACAGATACTCCCCAGACATGCTGAAGACAGGCTTTAATTCACCTCCTGATGGGAGTTTTCTCCCAACTGAGTTTAGATTTATAAGTTAGAGACACTAAAAACTGGCACAGAATTCTTGAGGCCCAGTGAAACTGAGCCAAGGTTCTTATGCACTCACCTTCCCTCAGATATATCATTTCCATTATGATCTTTGTCTCTGGGACAATATTTTGCCTGAGATATTGCTAGGGGCTGGGACTACCTTGTTTTCTAAATGTCATAGATACCAGTGCTGTGATAATCTTTGGCGAGCTGTTAATTACTTAGACTCTTATTTTTTGTTATTATTTCAAGTGAGGCTGGAGCTGAATGTGGGGGTTCGGAAGCACTAACTTAGCAGGCAGGCCCCATTGGCCTGACAATCTGCTCCCTAGTTGCCTGCCAATCCTGTCCTCTCTTTGTTGCCTGTGGACTCCAGTGGGGACAAAGGGGCTGTTATTTATTGTGTGATTTTCTCAGACTACAATGCCTACCCGTATTTCTATTGTACAGGGTGTTGCTGAGGAGGTCAAAGCAACTGAAAATCCTAAAGTAGACCTACAGTGTGTGAATGTGGGGTGGGGAAGAGAAAAAGAATGTGAATTTATGAAGATGGCCTAAAACCAGCAATGCTCCTAGAGAACTATTCACAGCTACGTGACTCCAAGGTAGACAATGGGATGGACCAGGAGTTCCCGGGAGGTAAGAGTAAACAAGACATCTAGGCAGAGTAACTCTACTTTCATCCTGTGAAGGCAGAAATGGTCATGTGCTCTCACCAGTCCCAGATAGGTGAGGAAGCAGGATGCCTCATACAGACAAGCTGCCAGCACTCGAAAGCCTCTCTTCACCTCTCCAGGTAGAGTTCCACACCTGGTCAAGTAGGTACTGAAGTCAGAAGAATAAGCCAATTTTTAAAATTATTACAGTTAATCATCATTGCTATCTACACTTACCAATCTTAGTAAGTCCCTCAAGAAAGCATCATTACCAGTTTGTTCAACCCATCATTTTCCCCTCTCCATTCCCACTGCCTCATGCCCCGCAATTCGTTATCTCATCACTACACATAGGAATACCACAGTTCTCACTTCCTCACTCTAGACTATTTGAACAATCTCCAAGATGACCTGCTCCACATCTTCTATTAGGATTCACAGAAAATGCTCAAATTCTTTAGTCCTTATGATCCATGCCCCACGCACTCAACACACAGAGATGCTGATGTGATTTCTCTGTTCCCCCATGCATGTCTGGGCTCCAGCCAAGACTCCTCCCTTACCACCCCATAGAAGCCATGCACCTCTGCGCCTCTGGAGGACTTTTCTAACAACTCAGACCCATTCTGGGCCTGATTATTCTTCCCTAACTTCCCAACATACTTGGACTTGCCCACTGCGCTGTCCCCCAGGCAGATGATCTTCACGTTGTCGTCGGCATCATACTTTCCTTGGTCCAACTCAGAGGGTTTGGTTCTGTCTTCTGCCATTGGTTCCTAGCTGTAAGAGAAGCTCAGCCACTGGGTCTTGTCACTGTCTGGGAAAGTCAACAAGAGGCTGCTGTTAGAGATAAAAAGTCCCCTCGACCAAATCTCTTCTTTCTCCTCCTGGACAGAAGTTTATGAGAGAGGAGCCCTAGGGCACCATTCTTCTCCATTCACCACAGATTTGGCTGCCACATGCTGAGTTTTGAGGTTGTAACTCTGTCCTCACAAGAGTCTCCTATGTCATCTCTACATTACACCTTCCATCTAACATGCTGAAGCTTTACAAGTTCAACATATAAGTTTTCTCATTTGTAAAACACTGACAAAAACAGTGTCCATGTTGCAAAACAGCCTGAGCTCTCATCATTAAATGATACAGACCACAGAACCAAAGATGCCTAACACATATTCATTACCAGCTGCTCTCATCCCTCTCACTTCCCCATCTTCTTCTATCTTGCTGCATCTCCCGCCCTCAACATGGATATTCCTCAACCCCTTTGATATTTTTAACTTCTAGTAGCTTCAAGCATCTCCTAAATGCTGACAATGCCACACTGTAATTACAGAGATTTACTTCCCTCAGTACTACTCAGATATGCCACTGCCCCCTAGGAGACTAAGGGACACAGACATAAGTTATATCTTAAACACGAATAGAATACTTTAGTCCTGCCAAACCAAATGCTGCTCCTCACATTCCCAGGTGTACAACACATTACCACCACCCAGGGTCAACACCTACGTGTAACAGTATCTTTAGCCTTTTTCACTTCCCTTAACCCAAATAAGACTCTGCAAACAGTCCCAAGAATGACGACCTAGCTAGTCTGCTGCAGTAAGGACTAAGACAGAGCTGTGCACTTGGGTGAGGGGCAGAAAACACCAACAGAGCCCCGAGGTTCCTGCACCGCACTGCTACGGCCTCTACACAGGCAGGAACTGAGTCTTGCTTACTGCAGTACCCTCAGCCTCAGGCGCAGTGCCCGGGAAGCGGCAAGTGAGGGCTTTGCCCCTTCCAACCTGAAGATATGCGACCCATTCAAAAGCCAAACCTGGCCTATTGTTCCACGTTCGAAGACCTTCAATGGCTGTCGCTGTCGTCGCGATCCAGGGTGCAAACTCTTTCATTCGACAAACATTTCTAGGCACCCACCATGCCCAGGCAACGCGCTCCACACAGTCGGAATTTCCCTGGCTCCTACCCTCCCTACCCCCGGGCCCACTGACAGCCTTGGAGAGGCGGATCCCACAGGCTGAGCTGCCCCGCGGGCGGCTCCGTCCTCTCGTGCAGTCCACGTCAGGGCTAGAAAGATCAGAGATGCTACACACAGGACAGACCCCACAGGTCTCCCTCCACGCCCCACTCTGCTTCTGGCCCGCAGCGTCCGCGCAGCTGCTACGCAACCACGGCAGGACCCTGGGAGGGGTGTCCCGCTGAAGGCCCGAAGGACCCCGCCGGGGCGCGGGCTGGCTAGCGCGGTGCCTGGCAGGCGGATGTGCGGGGACGTCCTCTGGGTTCCACCCGAGTCCACCTGGGCGTGGGCCTGGGTCTGGGGTGGGGTCCTGACGGAGGTGCACGCGTCCTCGTCGTGTGGTGGGGTAATCCCTTTTGGGAGGCGTATAGTCGCGGGCTGTTGTTGGTCCTAGCGTTAGTATAAATGGAAATTAAAACTAAAGCACAAATTAAAGGGAAAAAGGCTTTAATTGGAAAGTGGGACGATAGGAAAGAATTGCGGCTTAGGTGGCTGTAGGGGCCACACTCTGATACAGGGGTTCAGACTGGCCCATCCACAAAAGCGGGAGGCCAGCTTTCAATAAGTAGCAGATGGGCTGAGGTCCGGTTCATCATTATCTCAGACCTGGTGTCGTAATTCTGGAATCTATAGCTGAGAGACAGTTTTGCTTCCAGGAAAGGGTAATGATCTTGGTCACACTCCGCCTTCCCTGGCATCCTCTGCCTTCCCTGGAATCCAGGTGATCACAGGTTTGGGACAATGGCTAGAGATATTTGGGTGTAGCTGAACGTCTCTGTAAATTTCATGATGTACTCAGTCTTGAAGGGGGAAGAGAGCATGTAAATTCAGTGCTAATCAACCCTGTCTGGCCAGCTCCTAGATGATCAACATACCATTATGCAGAGCTGGGAAAAGATTTGACCCAAGATTTACAATAGAAAGTTTACAGAATGAAAGTCAAACCTTGCTCTTTTAGTTACCTGTTGGGCATAAGTGAAGAGTCATGATTCATAACAAAAATGGCTTTTAAGTTGGAGAAGAAAACACAAATTATCATGTAATGAGAAGCAGGTGATGGCCCAGGACGCTGCCTGGTCTTGGACTATATCATGATTGTGTCAGTATGGTCAGGAAGTCAGTACAGGTTGTAACTTTTCGGTGGACATTTGTTACTAACCAAGAGCCTGGATGGCAAGGAGTTAGTAAGATTTAGGATAGGAGTCTCATCCTCCTCCATAGTGTAGTCGCTGATTTCCTCAGCAGGTGCCTTTTAGATCAGCTCTTGGGCTGGACCCTTCCTAGAGGCTGTGGCTACCGTGCCTTCCCAGTGGGGCTGATTGCTGTGAGATCGCAAATGAAAATGGTTGAGGAGCAGGGAGAGCCATGTATGGGCTTTCTGGCAAAATTGTCCTTATGAACTGAAAGGCTTATGAAGTAAAAGGGAGTTTTCCCAGGTGAAACCAAAGAAACACCTGGGCCACCGGTGGAGTTTCATTTTTATTCTGAGAGTAGAGTGCTCATTGAGATTTGAAAGAAGGAGCCCATGACCCGATTCGCAGTTGTAGGTCCCTGGAGAGGCTGCCACACAAGTACGGGAGCAGTGCTGGTAGCTTGTGGACTGAGAGACATTTGGGAGGTAAAATTGCTGGGACCTGGTGGGTGGGAGAGGAGGGGACAAAAATGGCCTCTAGGTATCTGGCAACTATCTCTCTTGCTTTGGGTTACTCACTGCCATGATATTAGGGAGAGCCAGGTAGGCAGGCCTTGGCCTTGCAGTGTAGTGTGGTTCCTCAGGCTGAAGGGTTGATCCCTCACTGGGGCCAGGTTCTATGTGGTTGTCCTGGGACCAGCCCACTTTGAGAGGCTGAGACAAGTGTTCTCTGCCCTGTATTCTGCAATTTGTCTTCTATCATAGGGTTTGTCATAATTATGAAGTTATGAGGGTTGAGGGCAATTTATATTTTCTCCATTGTAGGGTGAAGCTGTTTGAGACCATTCTTGCCTTTGAAAATTCATAAACCGGAATGGTTTTGTCCTGGGAGACATTCTCATATGATTTGATAGTGGACTGGACTAATTATTAATGATCGAAAGGTGTACTAGCAATGTGCCATTTTGTATTCCTGGAAGGACCTCTTGCTGCCTTTTGGGACAGAGATACTCCCACAGAGAAGGCTTCTGGACCATCTGTGTGCTCTGGGTAAAACCTCCAGCATTCTTTCATCACAGTAGTTCTCTCATTTGTATAGTAAAGAATATGTTGTTCATAATCTGCTCATAAAAACCAGGCATCAAAACTAGCAAGTACCTCCCCTTCAGTCCACTCCCTTTCACATAGAGTAAGGTTATGTAGGTGCATTACTAATGAGCTGTTTTTACTACCAGGAGATACAGTGAAGGCACGACCCACCTTATTTCTTACTTTAGGTTTTTTTTTTTTTTTTGTTAGTGCTGGAAATTGAACCCAGGATGTTTTTCATACTGAACCCCCCACTCCCGGCCCTCACACTTAAGTTAGGAGTTCTGACATAGTTCTTATAAACATAGTTTCATTTTCTCACTTAGGAATCATCCCTGCTTCTACCATTTATAGTTGCAGCTCTAGTCCTAGGATCCACTGCTACAGGTAGGGAAAAATATTGAGATGATGTGGGAAAGAAAAGAAAAGTATAATCTTATACTAGCAAACTCATTCCTTGGCAAGAATTACCCAGTCAGACCCTGAATTGTCCTGCACTCTCTGTTCCCCAGATCCACCAGCAGAACAGGAATAGTGGGGGTGTTTCTTTAGTCCCACTCATGCTGAGTGAGCACACTTGAGATGTATAAACCTGTCACCGGGTTTTGGGGTGCTGGAATCTCCTAGAGGTGGCTTCTAGGTTCTTTCTGTCCTTAGCAAAGAATAGGTCAAGACAAGTGCAAAAAGTAGCAAGGTTATACATTTATTAAAGGTAGGAAAAGAAATAGGCTCTGCAGAGCGAATTTGGGCCAAGTAGGAAAAGAAGTACACCCTACAGTATGAGGGCGGACTATAGTGAAAGAACACTGTAGAAAAGAGCTCAGTGTTGACTCTCATTTTTCTTTCTTTCTTTTTTTTTTTGCGGGTACCGGGGGTTGAACTCAGGACCTCGTGTGCCAGCAGGCACCCGTGCCACTGAGCGATATCACTGGCCCTTTTTTTGTATGTGGGTTCTAGGAGTCGAACTCAGGACCTCGCGCTTGCCAGGCAGGCTCTTATGCCACTGAGCTATCTCACCGGCCCCTCTTTTTTAAAAAATTTTTTAATTTTTTGTTTTTTGAGACAGGGTCTCGCTATGTAGTTCAGGCTGGCCTTGAGCTCACTATGTAGCCCAGGCTGGCTTTGAACTTGTGGCGATCCTCCTACCTCAACCTCCCGAGTGCTGGAATTACAGGCATGCGCCACCGTGCCCCGCTTGACTGTCCTTTTTGTATCACCTACACATCAGGCTGACATGAAGTCTTGGCCATCTATCAAAAACCTCTTGAGAAGTCCATGTGCAGGGTTTTGGGAACTGTTCTGCATATGTGTCCTGGGGTTTTGTAATGAACAGATCACACCCACTTCCCCAGCCAATTTACCACGTACTAATCTGTCTCAAGCCCATTCTTGAGGCTTTGTTCCCCCCCCCCTCATTTTAGACAGCTCACATTTCAGTTGCCTGTTACACTTCTACCAGATTACTGCTCTGAGGAGGGTATCTCACTGCTCATTGTTGGACATTATAAGCTGAACATTGTATTCCTTGTCTGAAGAAATAGTAGTCTTCCACGCAAATATGTGTAATGCTATCCACTCCAGTTCTTCTATGGCAGTCTGAGCATTTGCATCACCATAGGGTAAACAAAGCCCAGTTCAGAGTCAATGTCTGTTCCCATCCATTTTTAGCCCCCAGGGCCACTAGTATCAGTCAAAGTTGCCAAATGTGTTCAGGGCTTTCCCCCAGGGAAATCTACGTAGACATCTACAGTCTCTGTCCATTTTGCTGATATACAAAATAGTCCCTAGTGCAAGAGGAGCATGTCTCGACTCACCCCACCTCTGCATTGATGTAGTGCCCCAAGGCCACCAATTTTATAGACCCAGGTGGCCACCTGTTGTGAGCACACAGGGGTGTCAGCTTGTTGATCCAGTCACCTTCCAAACCTGGGAGGGAATTCTTTTGAGGTATCAACTTGTGCCACTTCAGTATACCCCAAATGTTTCCATAGGGGTGGGCCCTGTACAGGCACCCTTTTAATAGGCCAGGTTTCATTGTCTTCCTCCCTGAATATGTGGCTAGGCCACGGTATATTGCCCATGAGTCAGTAAGAACCAAAACAGGCTTTTACCACTGTTTAGTTTGTCCATCACTGCTAGGAAAACAGCATGCTATCCAGTCTGCTGATTTGTCCTCCCTCCCTCCCTCCCTCCTGCTCTTAACTGTCTTTAATCAGATCAGCATCCTACTAAATACTATGATGTCCCGTCATATTGGAACTGTCACCACGAGCCCAGTAGCTCTTTGTAGGATGGGGAATGTCTTAAGGGGACAGAATCTTAACATCTTCACATGCAGTTTCTGAGGTGGTTCTGGGAAAACAGCTTCCCTATTGAAAAACACAATCATTGTCACCCATGTACATTTCATTATGGTGCTATTCTGGACACTGCAAGGATTATTAGTGTTTCACAGGGTTAGAATTAGGAGTAAGGGTTAGAATTAAGGTTTGGGTTAGGGTTCATATTGGGAATGGGGTTTGGATTAGGGGTTAGGGTTAGGGTTGGGGCTAGGGTTAGTGTTAGGGTTGGGTTAGGGTTTAGGGTTAGAGTTAGGGTTAGGGGTTATGTTAAGGTGTAGCATAAGACATGGTTAGGTTTAGCCTGAGGGATAGGATGTTAGAGTTAGGTTTATCATTAGCGTTGTTTTTACTGTTTGGGTTAGCATTATGTATCTGTTTATTTCCAGGGTTTGGGTTTTCTAGGGTTTATTTAAGGGATAGGAGTTAAAGTTTAGGGTTAGTTATATTTAAGGCTTAGGGTTAGGGCTTAGGTTCTAGTTCAGTTTAGAGTTTAGTTTTCAGATTCAGGTTAGGGTTTAGCTTAAGGCTTGTATTCATTTTAGGGTTTGGGTTGTTTTTGGGTTAGCATTGGGATTTGGTTTAGGATTAGGATTCAGCTTGGGGTTGGAGTTTGAGTTAGGGTTGGTTTAGGGTTAGTGGTTATGGTTAGCATTTTGGGTTAGGATCAGGGTCAGGGTGACGTTTAGGGTGACTGTTAGAGGATTATTTTTAGTTTGTTTCTACTTTTGCTTAAAAGTATTATGGGACCATAATACTTGATCCATCACAGTTTTTGGATAAAGACATGAATAGTGAGTTTCATTTAGAATTTCCAAAATTATGACATTGAATAATTTGGATGTAGGATAATTTCTTCTGTTTTACTGGAAGGCCAGGAGGTGGCGCCCGTGTCCCGCTGAACTGAGCGCCTCCCGCGCTGAGTCTTCACAGCCAGGGGGCATGCGCTCCCACCTTTCCTGGCTGGACACAGCCTGGGTGGGTGCTGGAGACCTAATTTCATGGATAGGGCATATTTTAGTGTCCATATAATAAGTGAAGTCATGCATTAATTGTCTTTCTGAACCTGGCTTATTTCACTTAACACAATGTCCTCCAGCCTTATTCATGTTGTTGCAAATGATAGAATTTCATTTTATTTCATGACTGAATTATATTCGATTGGGTGTATATTCCACATTTTCCATATACATTCATATGCTCTTGGACATCTAGGTTGATTCCTTATCTTGTTTACTATGAGTAGTATACTTCCCTAAACATGGGTAGGCAGCTATCTCTTCAACGTACTGATTTCCTTTCATGGCAAGGAGTCCACACAGTGCTTGCCACTGGGGGGTGAGTAGCCTGGCTATTTTGTGGGCTGCTGGTGAGCATGGTCTTGAAATGGCATCATATAAACATTAGCCTGGGGAAAGGAAGTCACAATATATGCTGGAGTAAACAGTCACGTGAATGCCCCAGCAGCTCCCTACATGGGGCTTGTGACCTGGGAGCACTGAAGGATTTTCTAGCAGCAAAGAAACCCTAAGTTCCTGGCATTATTGGGGGCAATTGAAGACACTATGTTTCCTCTTTCCCGCTTGCAGAAGTCCTTCTCTTTTCCTAGGTGATCCCTACTAGTGAGGCAGGACAGAGGCACAGGATGCTTCCTTTCCTCTTTTGTAAGTCTCTCCTGAGTCTCATGCTCACAGCTTGTCTGTCACATCTTCACTGTACTCCAGCCCTCCCTGTCAAAGTCTCCAGTTGCATAACAGTTGTTTATTATTTGTTTTGGTCCTTTATTATGGAAAAGAAGAACTATAGACATCTCCAGTCATGTACCTGCAGACATCAATCTTGTAATTACATCTTAATGTTAAAAACATTAATTTTTTTTGTGGGTACTGGGGGTCGAACTCATTACCTCGCGCTTGCCAGGCAGGCACTTATGCCGCTGAGCCATCTCACCAGCCCCCCAAAAAAATTAATATTTTTGTGTTTACCTTAAGTAGGCTTAAGATTTCTGTGATTTTGGAAATGTACTTAAGAGTGTGTAGACCTGTTTACAAGTCTTGCACATTGGATTTCCAATTTAATTTTCAAGTATAAGTACTTTTGACAATTGTTACTTGTTTTTGACCACATTTACCTGAACCTTCTCCTTCAAAGCCACAGTTAACCACCAGAACCCATGGTCTAGTTCTTTGCTGCTACGGTTTGGGTCATAATAAATGCTGGTGCAGGTAAAATCAGTGCTGGGGTGAGAAGCTCCATGGGACACCTGACAGTCACCTCCTTGTCATCCACAGTGATGGAAACATTTCAAACTTTAAATGAAAATCAAATTTCAAAATGAAATGCCATAAATTCCAGGTAAAACTTAAAAAAGTTATGTTGTAATTAAAGCTAAAGATGTAGGTCATCACCTGATCCTAGCAGAAATACATATTAACATAACCCTATTTATAAACAACTTGCCAAGAGGCATTAAAGAATATGTTTTAAAATAGTGCAATCCTACTACTCCTAGGGTATCAGTCTAAAGAAATAGCAAGTTTATAGCATTTCCTGAGCCATTAGATTTCTTTCCATGTTAATAACAGAAAAAAACATATTTGGAAAAATTCTGAAGATCCAACAATTGGAGAAAAGTACATTAAACTATATAAGGAGAATTATGTAATCTTTTAAAAACATTTTGGAAGGAAAATATTTTGGAAGGGCTTACTGTTACGGAGCTATATTAATGTGATGTGACATGGAAACAATAAGTACAAATATTGCAAGTACAGAATGTTCATGCACCCAGTGTCTACATTGCATTCTTCAATAAACTGTAGAGGATGCTGTTATAATTTTCTTTTTCTTTCTTTCTTTCTTTCTTTCTTTCTTTCTTTCTTTCTTTCTTTCTTTCTTTCTTTCTCTCTCTCTCTCTCTCTCTCTCTCTCTCTCTCTTTCTCTCTTTCTTTCCTTTCTTTCTTTCTTTCTTTCTTTCTTTCTTTCTTTCTTTCTTTCTTTCTTTCTTTCTTTCTTTCTTTCTTTCTTTCTTTCTTTCTTTTGCCTTAAATTGTACAGACAAATGCTTACCTCCTTCATAATACAGGAATGATACTGGTGATATATCAGCACCACAGAGATGTGCCCCACAGTTACTACTGCCTCTCTAAGGTGATATCTGCGAAGCCAGTGACACTCACAGCAGAATACTTGGGGCTGTATTTATAGAAACTTTCCTTTAAGGAAAAAGGAAAGGAGACTTGATTACTATCTGCTACCTCTGGGAAATGAGTTCTTGGACCACAAAACTCAGTACTTTGCAGCTTACTGATTTAAAAGTAAATTTTGTTAAAAATATCCCAGGAAGCAAAATATCCCAGTGGCTTGAAATTTAAAAATTCACTAATGTATAAGATTTTCACTTTGAAGAAATGTACTTTAAGGGCCCTGGCCTAGGACCGCCCATCTCCTGCTCAGGGGTATGATGACAGAATAAAACACAGACAAGATATATATTTTAGTTACAAAGGGCACCAGGATGGTCAAAGCCCAATGAGGACTAAGACCACGAGGCAAAGTGTCCTTGGCCTTTGTTAGGTGCACAGCTTGATGGGGGGTTGCTGGTGGCTGCTGGAAGCTGTGGGGCTGAACTGCTGATGTGATCAAGGTTCAAGAATTGAGGAACTCTGCATTTTTGGAAAAGCACACAGGAGCAGATCATGGTTAACTAGTAACCTGATTGTCTGCTAACTGCGACTACTGAGCGAGAAGGAATTTGCACGAGTCAGGTCCTCAGCTGCCGTGTTAGTTTTCTTTGTGGCACCAGAGCTTCACAGACTGCTGGTCTCAGCTCTCGCCGCTGGCTTAAAGATTAACCTGTCCTTAAGACAGCTGCGGGTCTCGCCACAAGTCATGTAGGCCTAGGACAGACTTAATTTATTTTTGCGCCAATTTATTAATATTAATTATTGTCTGCTCTATACTGAGTCAAGGTGGTCCTCAGCAATGTACAGATTTCTCCATGTAACATGGAACAGCTATATGTTAACCATCTAACTGGAAAAAAGTTGATAATTTGTAGTGAAAATATTGATAATTTGCACATATAGTATCTACCATCTAAAATGAGAAAAGTGCCTGTAATCGATGACATTGTTTCACTTTCCAAAATTAGAGCTGGAATGACAGTAACATAAGGAGCCCCACTTAGCCTTCTCTGCATGGATAGGATTCCTCTGAGTCCAGGCTTCCATTGGCCTTAACATCCTGGAAGGCACAATCTATCACGTCATCACTGTAGCCCTGATTACCTGAGGCCAAAACAGTTCACAAGGCCCTATGCACTCAGAGATATCAGTTTGCTAGTTTTTCAGAACACATGTACGTCAAGGGTACCAGTCATGCTAAAAGCCTACAAGACACCACATGAATCCTGAAAATGTAACAAAAAATCTGTCATTTATAAAGCAAGTATCAAGACATTTTGTATAACAGCTCATATATATGAATACTCTTTAAGTAACAAGTGAACTGCATGTAACACTAGTTTACCACAGCAATGACACCAATGCCTTCTTGACTTGACTGTGGGAGACTGAAGGTCTAATTCCATCATATCTGACTCTTCACAGGAGCCACACAACCTCTCTCTCTCTCCTGTCCACAGATGGAGAGGGCTTAGCAAGCAGCTGTTACTGGAACACACTTTCCATTTTGTGCCTCTGATTTTGAACGCCATTCATCATCATCCTGAATTTTTCAGTAGTCTTCAAGGAAAGGAAGTGCAATTTTGAAAGGGCGAGAGTTTATTTTGTAAAGATATGAGGAGAGGAAGGACAGAATTAAGCACACCATACTTGCTATGTCACCTTTACCTTGAAGGTGTGTTTCCACGGGCTGTATTTCCTAGTGCGCAGTACAATCCCTTCTATATTCTTCTTGCACACTGCTCACCTCCATTTGTCCTCTTTCTAGAGGCACCTATGTCTGATGATCTTTATTGCTACTTGAAACCCAAGTCACGCTTACTAAGTGAATTTGCAGATGCAGATGGAAGAGGAATCATGGCTAGTGTGAAGCTGAGGCTGGCTTTACACTCCTGGGAGCTGTGTTCCATTCTCAGACTCCACAGGGAGCTTGGCCACAGTGTACTCACAATGCATACCATTAAGTCTACAGCCTGGTAAGAGCTGGCTTCTTCCAACTGCTCTTCAGTTATGAACACTTGACAGCAACCACCATTCTCTCTGATGTCTCTGTGGACATTTCATTTCACATATCACCAGCCATGCCATATAGCTGCCTGTGTGTTGCCTTCCAAAGGGCCACTGTACTTGAAACTGTGATCAGTTTTGAAGCTGTTGATATTATTCCCAAACAAAGTATGGCCAGGAAGAGTGGAGCATTCATATTTCAAAAATTGAGTAAAAGAAGTGTTGCATTAGATGAATTCTTCTAAGAAGCTGTCTTACTATTTCCCTATAAATTATTGCCACCATGGTGGAAGGAAAATAATTATTTTCCTAAGGGCTGTGAAAGCCCATAAAGATGTTGTTGCAGAAAAAAGAGACCAAATGGAGGTATCAAGCCACCAAATGAAAAAACAGCCTGCCCAGAACTCTATGCATTGAAACAGTACATGAAATAACTTAGGTTTTGAGAACTGTGAGAGGTACCTTTTGGTAGGTCAGAATTTTATGGTAACAACTAGCAAACATGGAAACCTGATAGGCCCAGGTTTTATACCAATTGTCCTGAGGACACCCAGGTGAAAACCTCACTGATGAGTATCTAATACCAAGGAAGGATGGGATCTCACCTTATTAAAAAGCTTTTACACAACAAAAGAAATCACCAACAGAGTGAAAAGACAACCCACAGAGTGGGAAAAATTATAGCTAGTTGTCCTACAGACAAAGGACTTCTATCTAGAACATATAAAGAATTGAAAAAAATCAGACCCCCCAAATTCAACGACCCAATCCAAAAATGGGCATCTGAGATGAATACACACTTCTCAGATGAAGACACACAAATGACAAATAAATACACAAAAAAATGTTCAACATCATTGGTCATTAGAGAGATGCAAATTAAAACAACATTGAGATTTCATCTCACCCCGGAAAGAATGGCTATCATCAAAAAATCAACTGATAACAAATGCTGGAGGGACTGTGGGGAAAAAGATCCCTTCTGCACTGTTGGTGGGAGTGTAGAGTGGTGCAGCCACTGTGGAAATCAGTGTGGAGATTCCTTAAAAAACTAGGATTAGAGGTCCCATTCAACCCAAATATTCCCCTTCTGGGTATCTTTCCAGAAGAATTAAAAACATCATACCACAGCGATATGTATGTACCCATGTTTATAGCAGCAAGATTTATAATAGCTAAATCTTGGTAACAACCAAAATGCCCATCAATCGAGGAATAGATAAAAAAGATGTGGTTTTTTAAAAATATAATGGAGTACTACTCAGCCATAAAAAAGGATAAACTGGAGACTTTTATGGGTAAATGGATGCAACTCGAGACTGTACTCGTAAGTGAAGTAAATCAGACCCATATGTGTAAACATCATATTGTCTCACTAGTGTGAGAAACTGAATGAGTAAATAAGATTCAAAATGTACAGTAGATATTGTGAACTGGGAAGAAACTGTTCAAAAGAAAAGACAAACTGTGATGAGGGAAAGGGGAAAGTTAGAAAGGGAAAAAGAAAAAAATATATGTATACACAAGATAGTTAAGATAGTTATACAGCTAGCTCCTCTTAGTTCATTGAAAAAGGTTTGTGCCAATATTGCTTGGACAAGATATCACGGCTATATCTTGTACTCTGAATAACTACTACGAAGACAAAAATACGCAATGTATTAATTATTGTAACTGTCCTACTAACCTGTTTTGAAAATTTGTTTCATCGTTATCTTTTTTCTCTTTAAAGAAAAAACAAGTAAGGGCAAAAATCAGGAGAGTTGGGAGGCCACTGCACCTTCTTATTGGCTAATGTACATAATGAAGCGAGGTATGTCTTGGAACCTGTCCTTCTTGAATTGAACACTTTCTGAAATGCCTTCACAGGAGCTGCAGGGACTGTGTGCTTGAGTACCAGAGGAGCCCCTCTTCCCCATGCAGGCTTTCTTTTAAATAATTTTTTTTTGAGACAGGGTCTCACTACATAGTTCAGTTCAGTTCAGTTCAGGCTGCCTTTGAACTGACCATGTAATGTAGGCTGGGCTTGAACTCATGGCAATCCTCCTGCCTCAGCCTCCCAAGTGCTGGGATTACAGATGTATGCCACTATGCTCAGCTAAATTATTTTTGTTATTATTCATTTTTATTTTTTCTTGCTCCTTTTCTCCTTTTCCCTCCTAATACTTACATTCTTTTTTCTCTCTTGCTCACTTTTTTTGGGGGGGCTTTTGCTTTTTACTTTCTTCTGGTTTTTCCCTTTTCCCTTTTAATATATTCACTTACTTTCTTCTCCCTGTTTTTGTTTCTCTTAATTAATTGTATCTTTATCAACTTTTAAATCATGTTATTTCATGTTAGTTCTGTCCCTGCCATTCCTGTTGTTAACATTGTGGATGTTGCAGTTATACTTGGTTTTTACTTCATTACTGTGTCTGGTTCCATGCTATTTTGTTGCAGTTATGGTTATTCATTTCCCCATTCCTATGTGGTTTTGAGGATTGATCAGGTCACTTCAAGTTTTGGGGTAGGTGCTGTAGCATTGAACTATACTCCCAGCTCAGCTAAGAACAAGATACCTTGCTCCACACACAACCCAGCCCTTCTTCAAATTTGCCAAATATTTTGACTCAAAGAATAGGGATTGGAACCCCAGACAATGACTACAATCTTTTGACAAATAGCTGAGGCTCAGCTAGTTACAGGAACTGGCCTTGTCAAGTGCAGGGTCATGAATTAGGGTTACGGTTCGGGTTTGGGTTAGAGGTTAGGGTTAGGGTTCGGGTTCAGGTTCGGGTTCGGGTTAGGGTTCGGGTTCAGGTTAGGGTTAGAAGGTTCAGGTTAGAGGGTTCGGGTTAGAGGTTAGGGTTCGGGTTCGGGTTCAGGTTCGGGTTAGAGGGTTCGGGTTAGGGTTCGGGTTCGGGTTAGGGTTCGGGTTCGGGTTAGGGTTCGGGTTCGGGTTTGGGTTCGGGTTAGGGTTAGAGGGTTCGGGTTAGAGGGTTCGGGTTAGAGGTTAGGGTTCGGGTTAGGGTTCGGGTTAGGGTTCGGGTTCGGGTTAGGGTTAGGGTTCGGGTTAGTTCGGGTTAGGGTTAGACAAGGGTTAGGGTTCGGGTTCGGGTTCGGGTTAGGGTTCGACAAGGGTTCGGGTTCGGGTTCGGGTTCGGGTTCGGGTTAGGGTTAGGGTTAGGGTTAGGGTTGGGGTTAGGGTTGGAGGTTAGAGTTAGGGTTAGGGATAGGGATAGGGTTAGGGTTAGGGTTTGGGCTTCCCTGAGGTCAGCCCCAGACACCCGGCCTCTGGCAGCACAGGCTGATCCTGGAGCTTTGGGACGGCCTGCACAGGGCTGGGATGGGTGGAGCCTCCATAGCTGAGGGCTTTCCTCACCCACTGACCTGAGGAGCCATGGCGCCCGATGCAGAAGTCTGGCGGGCAGAAGCACCAGGCCCGCGCTCACCTCTGCCCTGTGTGGCTTTGCCGGTCCGTGATGCGTCGGGTGGCCTGAAGGTGAGGCACAACCGCTCTCTCCTCAGGGCAGACACGGGGTAGTGGCTGCTCTTCTCTGGAGTCCCCAGTGTACCCTTCCCCATGATGCAACCACCACAGTGAACCCCGAGCGCTGCTCACTGCACAACCCTGCACTCAGAGCTGCACCACCACCCGCCTCGGGTCTCCTGAGGTTCCATGACAGACTGAGCAAGTTTAAATGATGCAGATGTGAGCGTGCACAGCCAAGCGGAATCTGACTGAGGGTGGAGAGCAGAGGAGCAAACACCATAGGCAGACAGAGGAGGAGCTCTTAGTCCATTTCAGTCAGCCTTCAGATTCCTGGAGGCTCGGGGAAAGGACGGTGTTCTTAGCAAAAGCAACCTGAGCAGCCTTGGTCCACCAGGCAGCTGCTCCCGTACTGCCCCCGTCAGAGGTGCCGTCCACGGCAAACTGATAGCGCACTGCCCGGCTAGATGTCCGGAGTTTTCGGAGCACTGAGAGCAGGTGAAGCGGAGCGTTTCATCCGGTTGCTGCTTGGTAACTGTTTCTCACTTCCTGCCCACCTTCTGTGCCTGTGGCTCAGGGGTCTCCTGGTGGGGCTGGGGAAACACACGGTGCCGCAGAGAGAGGGCCGTGGCTCAAGGCACCCAGGACATGACATTGTCACACCAGCCATGTGTCCTGCCACTGTTCCTCCCGAGCTCCCTCTGCCTCAGTGAGGTCAGCTCCCCGCTCTCTCAGTGAGTTGGGATATTGCCCAGGCCCTCAGGTGCCTGCCCGACTTTAGTAGTGAACCCTGGCATTGTGCCGGGAGGGTTTCAAGTGCGCGTTCCCATCGGTGGGCTTCCTCCCGGGCCATCCCCAAGATACGAGTGTGAAATTCCCCCAGGCTCTGCTCTACCACTTACCTTCCAGTTTATGCTTCTGGAAGAGCTCAGCAGTCATGTCCGAAAACTGCCGTGGCTTTCTACCTCCTCCATAGAATTAAATCCCTCCCAAGCATTTGCTTTCCCCCGTCAAGGCTTGCAGCTGTACACTGTGCCCTGGGAGTGTGCCAGCTGGGCCTCAGGGTGGCACGGAGCTCTCCATGGGATGCGGAGTGTTGCCCAGTGCATAGCATAGGCCTGGGCCTTCAGGTGCAGGGCCCCGGCGCAAGCCTCGCCCCTTGCCGGCCTGTCTCTGTGCCCTTCTCAGCCCTTGAGAGTCCCCATCACACCGGGGTCTTCCCAGTCCCTTCCTCCAGCACGTGCTGTGCATGTCTTCCCCACAGGACCCAGGGGCTCTGCTAGGGGCTCTTGGATGTAGCTGGGCAGTGCCGTGGGGTGTGCAGCATGGTGTGAGGATTTAGCACCCCTAGGTGTGCCTTTAAAATAAAGAGAGTTCCATTTTATTACATTCCAACTTTGTTCAATTGATCCAATTTTAATAAATATATTAAACTCAAATTTCCTATCCATGCCAAACATAGATTGGAAAACCACAAGACCAAAATCTGACTTCTCCATGTGAGGGAGGGAGAGCCATGTCCCTGCAGCCCTGCAAGGTGGGGCGGCCTGAGTTGTCCCGCAGGTGCATGACCAGCTGCCACAGAGGAGGGAGAGAGGGGAATATGGGGTCATGCTGCGGGCCCTCTGCTTGTGGAGCTTCAGATCCCGCGGTGGCAGAGAAGGCAGTGGCGGCTCCTGTCCTCCCCCTGCTCCTGGGTCTCTCTTCAAGGCTGCTGCTCTGGAAGCCGTTCTGACCCTAGGGGCAGCAGGAGAAAAAATTCCTCCATGACAGCCCTTCCCTGAGTCTTTCCCAAGGTTGAACAGCCTCTATCCTGCAGAGAAGCACCCCCCCAGCCTCTGACCCCACAGCAGGACATTGTCCCAACTGGGATCCACCGCCATCAGCGGTCCCAGCCTCTTCCTTCTGCTCCTGACAACAGCACCTTCTGGAGCCTCCTCCTGGTGGGGCCCAGCGCGACCCCTGCTGGCCCTCCTGGGGCACCCACCCTGGCATCCTCACCCTCGGGATCTGTTCATACTTAGCGGGCTCCGGGTTGCGTCAGGAGTCTGCACGCTTGCAGGATGATTTCCGAGTCTGGCAGGTTGATGAGTGCATAGGCCACGAGCTGCTTCAGGCTGGCCAGGTCTGGGCACTGGCAAAAGTCTCCTGGGTATCGGAGCAACCAGGCCTCCAGGATGGAGCTCAGAGTGCTAGGGGCAGGAGGGCAGGAGAGTCAGAGGCCTGGCCTCTCCCCCTGCCATAGCCTGTCACGGACCCTGAAGGGAGGGCTGTCTGGCAGAGCCCGCCCTGTCCCCGAGCAGCTGGGCACAGAGGGCAAGGGTGTGGGGCTCATGCGTGAGTAGTCTGCACCCCACACCTCCCGTGCAGCCCCCATACAGGATGGCGTGAGCTGGCCTGGCTGGGAAGGGGCTGTGTGTAGATGGGTCCTCACGGGGACCTGCGCTGAGCCCCGGCAACCCCTTGCTTCCCGCATGCACAGGACCCCCACCACAGCTCTCTGTCATCCTCCTCCTGTAGGTGCAGCCCCAGACCCCAGCCCTCTAGCAGGAATCAATGAAAAGTGAGTGAGCCCGGGTTTTCCCAGCCCAACCGAAGCCCACTTCCCAGTTACCCGCCCTGGAGACAGGCGCTGACCCTGTTAGCCCCAGGCCCTCTCACCTCTTGTTTTGCTGGTCCTCCTCAGAGTTGGGGTGGAAGAACCTGTACCTAGAGGAGCCAAGAGGGAGTGACCTTTCCGCACCCGTGTCCCCACCTGCCAGGATGTCTAGGGGACGATCTGATTCTGGGATGGGAAGGGAAGCAGGGGAGGCTGAGAGGTTTCCCTGTGCTGCTCCCTGAATGACAGGGAAGTGTCAGGAAACGTGTCCCCGCACGGTAGGTGGCCCGTACACATTTGTGCAGTGAACAAACCCAGCCAGCTGTGCCCACATATCTCAGTATGCCGGGGTGCACGGTCTGCCCCTAAGGGTCCCCCCTCTGGATTCATCTAGGTAGGAACCTAGGAAAGTGAGGCCCCACCTAGACAGCTCCTTCATGGGGCAGGGACAGCCCCACAACCCCGGGCCACTCACCCTGTACAGAGCCAGACCTGGGGTAGGTGCTCTGGGGCCTCAGCCTACTTGGTCCTGACTACACCCTCTGAGGGGGGGATTCTCTGAGCACCCCAGTTTCCACAGAGCCAACCGGGACTGGGAATGGTGCAGGGTATTCCCAAGAGCCATCGGGAGGCGGTGGGTCCCCTGCCTTGGAGGAGGGGCACACCTGAGGAACAGCAGATACAGCACCTGCCACGTGGTGGCGAACCTCCTGCAGGAGGTCAGGAAGGCGGGCACGAAGATGGGGTCGCTGTGGCGATGGGCAGGCACCAGGTGGTTCACCAGCTTCTTCAGTATGCCTGGCTCCAAGGTCCCCACCCTACCGGCCTCCTCCAGCTTTGGGCTGGACTCATTTTCACCCTGAGCTGGTACCAACAAGGGAGAGTTCAAGCTGGGAAAGTGTAGCCCACTCGCAAGAGCTCAGCACCCAAGAGAAACAGCATGGAAAGAAGTCCCCTTGATTCTCACACACCCACACACGCGCACTCAGCCACACACAACCCAGGCAGCGGTCTGGGGCCTCCCCGGGTGTCAGCGTGATGGACTGGCTACCTCACAAATCCCCTTGCATAATTACACATATATTTTCTATCAGTTTTGTTCCTCTAGAGAACTCTGACTAATACAGCATCCTGGGTGGATTATGACAGAAAAGGGATATGGTGAAGAAGTGATTCTGGACAGAAAAGATGCAGAGCAGGTGAGTCACTGCCACTCAGGGGGCACTGGGGGTGGACAGCATTGTGATTGCCATGTGAGATGGTGGCCTCTGTGGGCTGCAGACAGTGGGTGACATCTGTGAGACAGCCACCCTAGAGCAGTCCTCTTATGCTGCTTGTCACATCTGTCTGCACGTCTCATGGAATATCCATCCCAGCCCCTCAAACATCTGAAGTGTGTCTGATAGATGGCCAGGGTGATCTTGTCAGTCATGGCTTTGTTCTTGGAGAATGCTTTTAAAAGGGAGCCCCCAGGTCTGCTGTTGCATTTCACTAAATTATTTATTAGGTGTCAGGGGTGGAACACAGGGCCTCATGCATGCTAAGCACAAGCTCTATTGCTAAGCTGTACTCCCAGCCTGGTGTTGCATTTAAAAGTGCAGCCTTGGGCCGGTGAGACGGCTCAGCGGCTTAAGCGCCTGCCTTGCAAGCGCGAAGGCCCGAGTTCGACTCCCGGAACCCACATACAAAAAAGGGGCCGGTGATATCGCTCAGCGGCACGGGTGCCTGTTGGCGCGCGAGGTCCTGAGGTCATCCCCCGGTACCCACAAAAAAAAAAAAAAAAAAAAAAAAAAAAAAAAAAGTGCAGCCTTGTTCCTTCATAAAAATGGATCGTGACTTGTTTATAGGCTACCAGGAGCTTCCCTTGAATTCTTACAACAATTGGCAAGAGTGTTCTCAGTGACCTTCTTTCACAGATGAAGAGATAGCCGTGGTAATGTGATGCCCGAGGACACAAAGTCGTGAGCAGTCATCACGGTGCCTAGCCTTTTCTTTCCTGTGTTGTTATGGTTTAGCTCTAGATGTCCCCCAGTGAAGTCTCCTGTGTTCAGGGGTGGGGCTTTTGAAGGTGATTAGATCATGGGGGTGCTGTGTTCATCAGTGGATACATCCACTGAAGAGTTCAGAGCTGAATGTGCTGTTAGGAGGTGGGGCCTGGTTGGAAGGGGTGGTCACTAGTGGCGAGACCTGGAAAAGTACATCTCCCTCCCTGGCTCCTCCCTTCTCTCTGCTTCCTTATCTCTACGCTGTGAGTGGCTGTCCTCCGTCAGACCCTTTTGCCATGTCCTTCCTGCCTTAGCACCAGCAACTATGTACTGAATCCTCTAAAAACTGTGAACCAAAACAAATCTCTCGTCCTTTAAGTTGTGGGTGACTAAGTTAAGGAAGGTGACTAAGACATCCTTACCACCTGGCTATCCCTTTCTCCATCACCATTTAAAATTTTTTTTTGCAGTACTGGAGATTGAATCCAGGGCCTTTTCACTGAACAATATTGCCTGCTCTCTTTTCTTTTCTTTCTAGATAGGTTCTCATTAAATTGTTACATTTCCCAGGCTGGGCTCAAACTTGTGATCCTCCTGCCTCAGCCTCCCACAGTGGTGGGATTACAGGTGTGTACCACCACATCTGGCTTCAGTGCCACTTTTTTTTTTTGTGGGTACCGGGGGGTCGACCTCAGGACCTCATGCACCAGCAGGTGCCCGTGCCACTGAACGATAATACCGGCCCCTTTTTCGTATGTGGGTTCCGGGAGTCGAACTCGGGCCCTCGTGCTTGCAAGGCAGGTGCTTAAGCTGCTGAGCCATCTCACCGGCCCCCTTCAGTGCCACTTTTAAGCATGGTTTCTTCCCCCATTTTCCTCCAGGCTCAACTCGAGCTCCTCTCTTTGGGGGAACCTTTGGAACCCAAGGATCCAATCCCCAAAGATTTCTTTCATCTCCAGGTTCCATAGCCTCGTGGTTGGGGTTGGTTTATCCTGATTCTTGATGCCCTGTCCTGGCCCTTCCCTTCTCTCCTGCAGACTCCCCAGGGTGTTCCTGGGCTCTGATGCTCTCATGTGCATCATGGAGGTGCTAATGTTGCTGGGTCTGAATCTGCCGGACAGATGTCGCTGAGTCCAGACTCCTCCTCCTCCACTCCCTGGATGTTTGCTTTTTTCTTTCCCTTCCTCTTCAGAGCTCACTGGAGACCACAAAGTCAGGAGTGAATTAAGGTCCTTCCTCTCCCACTGCAGGTCTGACGTCTGATCTGCCCTCTTCTCCCTGCCCTCAGCATTTGTGGGGATCGACAGCAGCATCTGTAGCCCACCCTCTCCAAGCCCCTGGTACAGCCTATATGATTTATGCACTTATTCATGCCATGCAATTGTAGGCAAGTGGTGATCCCTTCTGGGTCTGATCAGGCTTCATATCCTCAACACACTCGTGGACCTGGGTCTGTGCTGGGCAGGGGCCAGCTGGAGCTCCCTGGGAACATCTGGACAGTGCTCCCTCATTCCAGAATCCCATTGGCTCGCCTGCCCCAGGAAGCCACCTCTCTCCACGGAAGCCGAGTTTGTTTAAACACCAGCACATTAATGGCTGTGAAGTGCTTTACTCTGTAGGGTGTGAAAGAACCTCACTCAATTTGTATTAATGCTCTTAACCTCTGCTGAAAATTTCCTCTTGGACTGCCAATCATGGGAATGGAGTTTCATGGCCCTCGCATGAGGGAAACGATTTCTCTCCATTTAAAAGCTGTGATAATGCTTTACGAGGGTGCCCTTCACGTGCTAAGACATTAAAATAAGGATAAATCAAAGTGCAGTGTGGTGGATGAGCTGCAGCCTCATCAACATTTAGAGAATCCCTTGTCGATTTCTGGGTGAATTGCCCTTGATCCTTCCTACTCATTTGTACTTAGGTACCCTGGGAGAATTCAGAGTGGGACGGAGCGGGTGGGGGGGATGGGGAAAGGAAATCCTGCCATTTTGGTTTCCCTGGGCCAGGTGGGACCTGTGGCAGGAGGAGCACACAGGAGGGGCTGCTGGTGCCTGATTCTAAGGAGCACGTGGAACAGGGGTGAGGGATCTGCATGTTCACGCCCCATTCCTGTACACCTTCACTTGGTCCACGTGTTTAAGGAGGCGGAGAATGAAGCGTACCATCAAGAACAAAAGCACCACCAGGGAGACCAGTGGTCCCATTTTGGAACCTAGATCAAGAGAAGGGATGGAGATCTTTT